>LD348665.1:193682-217849 GCA_001465055.1 Ptychodera flava | reverse complement strand
TCTCTCTCTCTCTCTCTCTCATTGACTGATAAGCATAGACATGCTCTCTTGACATGACTTATTGAACTTTGGCAGTGAGAAAGATTATGGTAACGATCTCGGAATGACCAATAAATGGGGGAAGTATTATAAGATGCTATAATAAAGTAATCATTCAATTATTTCCTAATATTTTTTGTCGTTCAGCAAAGGAAACACGAGTGGAAGACGAATGCTGACATGATAGCGAATGTTTTCCGAGCCGAACGAAGATATATTATTGAATAATATACTTATCACAAAGTAGAAGCCAAGAATTCGTTATATTTTGCAAAATTAATAGACTTTTCTTAAATGGTTCCGCTTTTAAACTGTTGAACTACTTTTGGAATGATACGCTTTGAGCAAGTTGTCATTCATTTCTAGTCCGTCGATCGCGTGAGCGAGGATTGGCGCTTACGTAGGTGAACCTGGCAAATGCCACACGATCTCACAATTATACACAATTTCAAAAATAGCATAAGCCTAGAAATTTACTTCAGATATAAAAGTTACGAGATTGTTCGAGTACAGAAATCAACAGGATCTCAACGACGCAAATTGTCATTCGGCCCGGCCTGCCGCGCCCAACTCTCATTGCAATGCTTACAAAAATCACAGCAATGCGACGAGCTTCGAGTCTGTTGTTTCTGAAAATTATTCGCGTCATTCCTTTGAAATGTATGGGCGTTACACTCATGCGTCTTCATTGTTCGGATTGTTATGTTGAGTTCACAACTACTCTGCAGGCTGCACTTGATCCCCATTGTTCTTCTCTGGAAACTGTACGTCAAAGTATATGAACTCCCACATTTGCTACAAAACAACACAAGGAATTAAAATTTGACACTCAGGTGGATGCTGTTTAACTGATTTTTACGAAATACAGGCCGCCATGTTGCTTGTTGACATTGACGGACCTACCGAAAATCGACACAAAATGTTTCGACGTAATACCACTGAGGATAAATCCCAATTTTTGTCAAGGAGATGACATTATGACGGTAATAGCCGTCGCATTTTGTTATGCTTTAACAACCTAATCATCCCAGAGCATTGTATCCATGTAAACACGTCTACGGTGTTTTTCCCCATAAACCTGATATTAATTTAATATCTAGTTTATGGGGGAAAACACCAAACCCTCTAATTGAGCATTAGCATTTTTAACTTTGCGATATTGCACAATTTGTGTTGATTTTCAGAAATAGTAAAATCTTGAGGAGGCTGATACTTCAGAACGCTATCGCTAGACCATTCATTCTGTTCATTTCTTCTGCTCTGTGGCTGGACGGACGATACTCGCCTGAAGAGGTGGGTACATAAAAATGTTGATTTTTGCAGAATTACGTTTTTGCCTCAGTGACACATTGATATACATCTGATTCAGCTGGTTACCGTGTTCCGACTTGGTGCACTGCACGTTGCATCATCAAGCTATTCAAACTGTTTTGGTCAGCTTTATCTCAGTTATTCTCTTGATTTTCACAATTCAAGAGCTTTATCAATACAATATGATTCTTTGCGTATTATCTTCTCACAGATCAGTTTTGTTGAACCCTACTTCTGGTTAAGCTTTCTCTCCGTGCTGTCGACGGCCACCGCTATGCAGGGTATCGGTATCATGCAAGTAGCATCAAGGGAAGCCCTCGAGGAGTACAAACTCACCTACAAGGCACTAACCGTGCAGTTGGCGTTGGTGTTCAGCAATATTCAGCTGGGCGCGGTCAGACTGTTCTCATCATTTGGTCTGATTCCTTGTCAGGATCCCTTTGGCGAGGTGGCACGAGTTTACAGTGGGTTCTTATTTCACACTTTTCGAGTTGCTCGGAGAAGGGCTTTCGGGAGAGATAACCCCTTCCCTACCCTCACACTTTTTCTGGACAGAGATTAAATTGAAGACCGTGAACAGCACATAATTTGTCTTCAACAGCTGATAATCGGTGGGCTATAAACAGAACTGGGGTATAGGCGTAAAACTTCCAATCTCTCAAATAAATTGAAGAAGTGGCTTATCGTCAACACAGCGGTGCTGTGCAATTATTGTTGTGGATAATAGATTGCAGTTTTGTTAGTGAAATACTTGTTTTATATCTCTCGGAGTCATGTGTGTTCACTGAAAATGTAAGCTTCCATAAGTCAGTACATCGGCATAGCAGGAGAGGTGATATACTCAAAATGCCATAGCTCATCGAGACATACTGGTAATGCATTATTGAACGTTAAAAATAATGGCAAAGAATGTAGCACAACGTCCACAGCCACGTCGATTCTAATGATGATACCAATTTTGAATCAAAGGTTTTATTAATAAAGCAAGAAAAAAGTTAACTTGTTTCCTAGACTTTCAAGTTTCAATTCACAGTATTCTTAATGTTTGTTTTTAATTCTCCCGTTATTTTCTTTCCCTCCTAAAAAATTAATATCTTACGTTATTTTCTTTCCCTCCTAAAAATTTAATAGTCTGCTTAACCTACCAAGGGAAAACATCTATTGTCCAGCCTGGTTCAATCTCAGTTAGAGAAACAATTTAATGAATAGTTCAAAACCGCCTACTTTTAAATTATTGTTTTTGCAGATATCTACAACACCCTGGTCATCTTCGAGTTCTTCTTAATGAGCTTCTTTAGCCGTGTCTTCTTTCGGACACGACGTATGGGCAACTTACATCATCGAGCTAGCATTACCGCTTCCTCTATGAAAGAACTTGAAGCGAGACAGACGACAATCCAATATGACATCCGGAGTGAACAGAATAATCCCGCTTTTTCCACAGACCTAGCTGAATCGGAGAACAATGGTATATACACTTAATACAAGCCCTTTATCATCTGAAACAAACTAATCATATATTACCATTATTATTTACATAAACCTCGTGTTTTTTTTAGTTTAATATTCCGACGTTGTAATACAGCAAGGTAGGATGCGTCTCGGACACAGATATTCAGACTTTCAAACTTTTACAATACTCTTTTGGACTGCCGCATGAATATAAAGGAAGTTTTTACTGCTTTGTTCTCTTAAATAGGGAATTTTATTTATACCATAGAGTTAGAACGGGAATGGCGGCCATTTTGAATCTCAAATATCTGTAAACATATGGTTATTTGTTTCTCTAGTACCAAAATTTGCAGGGTGATCCCAATTTTTATTCTTGATTTTGAAAGAGAACAGTCGAAAGTTTGCTTGAGGAAAGTTTGAGCAAAAGTTTAAGTCTTTCATTTTCGAGGCACGAAAGTACCTTACGTCACTTTCCTTAATATGTGTTGATCTGTAAGTTTCATTCAGATGAGACAATATTCATTGATTAACCAAAATGATTATTTGAAGACACAATTTTATGTCTCTTGAGCTTCAATGCAGTGGATTCAGTACTTTCCGACAGGGAAAGACAGAAAGACTTAAAGATTGGTAATGTCATATTTTACAGTAAGTATAAGCAGACACCATTTTATCAGATCATATATGACAGTTTTGAAGCATTCCGTCGTGAGTTAAGTTATCTTGTCGTTTCATTTCAGGCCGCCTGCACTTTGAGTGTGAATCTTCTGAGAACGTCCCGGAGTCTGGAGGACAGAACAACGTTACCGGTATCGACGAAGAACACGCGTACTCGAACACATCTGCGCCAGAGTTTCATGCAGACAGTCAAAAGAACGCTTTCGGCAGCAAATACAACGTTTCTGAGAAAAACTCAATCGTTTTGGTGGATTACAAAAATGTATGATCTAGTGAACGAAACCAGCAACTGAGAATGCAGCAATTGCACTTCAAGCAAGTCAGTGTAAAATAACACTCACATGGCTTTCAGTTAAGACACACCATGTAGTCTCGGTTATGTAAATTATGAATCTATTAAGCCATGCCATATTATTTAACCAGGAGAGAGCGTCAGATAGACATCGTTTCTCGTCATCTGTTGATTTTGTTCCTGTCACGTTAAGTTAATTTTTGCCACTATAACTGTTCAAATTTGTAATTTGGTGTTCTGTGGCAGCCTACTAAGACACCGCCGAACCAGTCCAATATCCAAAAATGGCATTAGAAATGCAATTGTAAAATACCTGTTTGCTATTTTGCCACGTGTATGTCTGCTCTGTAGTCTTTCCATTCTATCCATATTCGTGTTAAACGACGTGTGTACATTTTGTGAATATTAAATTTTATAGATAAATGGCGTATCTAATAAATCGATGGCAATATCAATGTGAAAATCAATGCTGCCCTTTACACTATATACAGCTCTAGCGATAGAAGTCTCGCGGAGAAAATCGTTTTCAAAGATTTCAATCGGCAGATGTCAATCGTTTGTTCCATGAGCTGTAACTTTTGCTATGTTTTCAAACATTTTCCCTCTTTGATGTTCAGTTCTTGTTCCTCTCAAAACTCATGTTAAAATGCCTAGTTTTCAACCTATCAGCGCATTATGTATGTAAAGTCAAATATTTTTTATTTACAACCGAATATTGTAAAAAATTACAGCTATTTTCCCCGCGGAAAGGTCATTACATATATTTTATCGATGGATGTCATCTTCTGTTAACGTTATTTACCGTGTATTGATTAAACGAATTTGTTATTTTATCTGTACACAATGTTTATTTGGTCATTTTGTTCAGATCTGCAGATACAATGTACCTATTTGTTGACCAGCTTCTATTTGTGTGTTTAAATACCCCCGGGCTGTGTTTGGCTAAGTTTGTCAGCTCAGCTAGGGTGTCTGGGCGTGTGTGTATGTATCAAAGGATGACTGCAAGTCCAGACTTCCAGACCCCTTGCGTTCATTCACATCGCTGTACGTCAAATGGCCGTATCATATCGTGCAATTTTTAAAGAATCGAGGGCAGCAAGTATAAACATATCGTTATCGCAAATGGTATAGGAAAACATGCATCGCTTACGGCTACTTACCCTCTTACGGCCAGCTGTTCTCTGTTTGACCTCCAAACCTCGAGCCCTCAACGTCTTCAATAATAAACCTGGGCCAAGTTGTCTGTTTTCTTTTACCTTAAATATGACTCTAAATAATTTGTAACTATTACACATACAGTAAATCGCACTTGCCCACCACTTTACTGGCAATTATATCGTCTGCTATTTAATAGGAAATCTGCAGTCAAACTGGAATAATATTTACTTGGCCGAAGAACCTTGAAGCTCGTAAAATTACGGCTGTCATGCCCCAGAGTAAATTTGCTCATAAATTTCATATTTCGCATTACCATACCGACAAGGGGAACAGTATAAGCGTAAGCTCTGGACGCTCAGTACGTTTGTGTCTATGTACATCCTTTGCGAAAGTACCTTCCATTGAAGCCATGAAGTCCAAACCTCGACCCCTTCCAACGTACTTCAGGGCTTCACTGCTATAATCTTGAGGGAATGTTTTATCTGGAAGGCTTCAAGTGATACATTCGGTATTCAGCCTATTGATATTTCGTGTTAAGATTTTTATGCCATTACCTGGAAAAACATTACAGGTTAATTAAGACATTGTTTACGCAGAAGAAATAATTTCAATTATATATATATATATATATATATATATATATATATATATATATATATATATATACACGAATCTCCTTAAACATGAAATAAGCGAATGTTTATGAGAGTCGGAGGTTGGGTTTCCCACAGATTGTAAGGGTGGTTTACTATAACGCGACGTACAGAAACACATCAAAACATCAAAATACTTAAGGTACATGTAGTATGTGCCTCGACAGTGAAAGACTTAAACTTTTGCTCAAACTTTGCTAAATGAAATTTTCAGCCACTCTCTTACTAAATCTATAACAAAAATCGGGGGTCGCCGTGCAAAATTTGGCACTAGAGAAACAAATTATCTAACATTTACAGATATTTGAAATACAAAATGGCCGCCATCCCTGTGTACTCTATGCGGATAAATGAAATTTTCGATTTTCAAAAAAAAACTAAGAGGGTGAAAATCTTTGTAACTGCAAAACCTCCAAAATGAGCCTCCACAAGTAGTAGAACAGAAAAGTATTATAAAATTTTGAGTCTAAATATCATTCCACGAGGCGCATTCTACCTTAAACGCGCACGAACATGAACACGCCCTGATAGGACTGGTGACGCATTGTCACACTGTGGATCGCCTTGACATGCAAAATTGTGCATTGCAAATCGAGACACGGGCAAAATGACCCGTGATGACATTAATTTTATTGCTTAAAACACAAACTCGTACTTGTAACCCCAACGGTACGTTGTTCGTCCGCGGTACGTTGACATGACTGCCTGTCTGAAAGCTAAAATTTTGAACTGGAGTCGCCAGTCCATCTTCGAAACAGTTATTTTCTGGATTAACAACGAAAATAGCGGATCTCTGGGCAAATATACCAAGTACATAAAACACCGTTCTTTTCGTTTTTGAGCTGGGTTAATTCTCAAAACCTCTCTTGAGACAATAACTGAACGGAAAAATCGATATTGGCTCTAAAACCACCGGTTCAAGAAACCATCAATCGTCAACATCTTACCATACGTTGTTATGTATGATTAATCTAAAATATCTTTTTGTGTTAACGGTTATCCAATACAGACATCTAAGTATACAGATGCTGTGATCAATAACGTGACATAGATACGTGATGAACCTGTTGTGAATGTTGATCTATGCCCTCTGAACTCAAGAATAAGTATTTTGGACAAATACACTCACATACCATAATTGCCAGTGGAAAATTCATCGCGATATCGTCCTCATCACGCCTACTACTGAGTTGACAAGTCACAAGTAAGACGTGACGTCATAACAATATCCCAACCTTGCCTCCTCACCGGGATCCAACGCGCAAGCAGGAGAGAGAGAGAGAGGGGGGAGGGGAGATCACAATTTGTTGTCTGCTCACGGGTGGTGCTCATGATGCTAATATTGATGATACTCAAGTAGGAGAATGTCAAATCGTCACCACGAACAGTCCTATTCCTCGCGAAAATTGGTGATAACTAACTCTTCTAGTACGTCCTATTTAACAATATGCAAGACGGTTGTTAAAAAAAGATTTTGCGGCCGCCTCTTATATGTTAGTGGGATTTCATCAACTCCCCCGGCCTTGCTGAAGCAAACCGCACTTATCAAAGCAATGATTTCCTGTTAGGGCCGGTATGTTTTCATCAATTAGTCAAGACAGCCACGTGTTGTACACGTGTATATGACAGTTTAGAAAAGATTTCAGGGTGTTACCCATCCGATCCCTGATCAATTGATGATTGCGTACTTGTCTACTGGCTGGAGATCCTTTTAACTTTAATGGTTGAGAGATATGGATATTCGAGTATGTTGACAGTGATGTGCCGCCACGCAGAAAAGAGCTTCCTGTTTGGGTGTGGTTAAACCTTGATTTTTTCTCAATTTGAAAATTATCACATTTACTTGCACAATTATGGTAATCAGATGAACCATTTTGGGTGAAAATCGTTTGCAAAGTTTGGCACGATCAGAAAGACAGAAGTAGAACATTATACGGGATGTAACAATTTACAGACACGACGGAGACACAACATTTATTACCAAATTTACAACCACGTGTCGTTAAATGCAGTACACTTTATTTGAATTTGTATAGATATCTTTTGTAAAAACAGTGACAGCCTCAACAATACAACGATGAAAAATTCTTTCTACGCAAAGTAGTAAATTGAATTCAACGGACTAGACATCTGATTCTTGTCATGGACGCGACGATGGGATATCCCCGTCGTCAGAAATGGAATAAGTGGAAAAAGATATCCAGTTACCTGTCATGGACAAAGTAATGCAATATGACAACAGACGTAATGAATCTGATGCTGATGCTGACCTGAGCAAAGAACATCTTCAGCTTGGGTGATGGACTTTCGCCATGCAAGACTAGATCCTATCTCAATTGCCAGACGATTCAGAAAAGTGCATTCTTCATTTCAATATTAAAAGGTTTTCTTACGTTATTGATTTTATTTCGAACTTGATTATGCTGTGATTTGTGCCAATGCACTGTATGGTAAAACTTAAAGTCTAGTCAAGACCACGCTGAGGGGACTCGTTGTCTCTCCATAAAGACGGCAGAGAGACATTTGGTCTGCACAGGCTCCGTGAGTCAAGCGATGGCGATAACACGACGTTAACCATGCACCATCTACTTGGGGTTGAAGGCTCCGAGCCACAATGACAGTACGGATTATTGTTCTAGACTTAACGAAATACATGTAAAGCTGAACGAAAAATACAAAACAAATCAATGTATTGTTATGAGCATTAATCCGAGCCTGTTAGACGAAGTTCTACTTCCTACACTTCAATAATGGCATGTCCTCAGGTAAACAGTTTACACATGAAACGATATAGACGTGAAACCTTTCACGTCATCTGATCCAAAGATTCACAAAATTGGTATATTCATCCTTAATTTGCACGGGTCTCTAACACATAAAATGTACAGTATATGGTCTGAATTGAAATCATCATCGCAATGTCATTATTGTATCATACTTTTATCTAAATGTTAAGTTACATGATGATACAGTCCTAGGATCTAAAACAATCAGTCATACCTATACATTATCCCAGAGTCACAGTCATATGAAAAGGGATGTTTACAAATTCAGGTGTCAAACAATGGGTAACAAACTCACATACAAGACAAGACACACAGTCAAATCGATGAAAGAAAGACATACCGACTTCCCATGTAGTAAGGAGAAGTGATGTCAGGTGCTTCGGAAAGAAAAGCACAGAATCTTTAAAGAAATTTGACAGCACCATTTCCATGATCACTTATGAAAGTATATACTTTTGAATGTCTTTGTGTGCATATATATTTGCATATCAAAGAATTACAAATTATATGATATGTGTTTACAGAAGTCAAAGAAAATCTAAATAATGACATTGATTTAACACTTTAACTAATATATACAAGACTAGTATCAATCTTGATTCTCAACGGTTTTTTTAAATAATGTATGTATATATGTGTGTATGTGTGTATGTATGTATGTATGTATGTATGTATGTATGTATGTATGTATGTATGTATGTATGTATGTGTGTATGAATGTATGAGTGTACGAGTGTGTGCGCGTGTATGTGCATGCGTGCATCCATGCATTTTAGGCTAGTACGTATATATAAGCCAATACATGCATACATATATTTATATGTGAATATTTTGTGTGTTGTGTGTTCAAATATGCACGATGTGATGAATGCATAAAATTCGTTTCTTCTACGAATCTCTTTTGTTCTTCTTTGGCTGCAAACTCCATCAAATTTAATCACAGATGCAAGACTTAAAAACTGTGTTGGATCTTTGTGTAGCGGTAAGACCCCACTTTAGTTCAAGTATATTAGAGCCGCTTTGATCGAAGGGTGCTCTTTAATCCAGTCCCAATTCCAAATATGAGTCATTCCTCATTCAACTATGAATAGAGGTTTGTTTTCCCTTCAACTTTGATTTAAATTGGTGGATTTGAAGGTAGGTACATTATATGTTTTAGATCTAACAAGAAATCGAGCGCCAACGGTCGCATAATTTCAACGGTGTCAACATAGTCAAGATATTGCCGACCGTTGATTTTGTGGATGTCGCTGATTGCAAATCAAGAAAAGGCTTTCAACGTCTCTGTAGTTCAACAATGCGACTTTGTCGAGTCCGACTTGTTATACGCATTATTCACCACGCCCCTGTTGTCGTTGCTGTCCACTTCACTCGCCGAGTCGGCCATACTATACGGCTTTTCCTTCACTTCGTACTTGTTGAACTCATCGGCGGCTTCCAAGTCTTTGCTGGTCTGCCCCGACCCGTGGCCTTGCTGCAAGTTACCCATTCTCCGAGTGCGGAACAGAATCCGCGACAGGATGCCGATGAAGAAGAACTCGAAGATGACAAATGTATTATAAATATCTGCAACAAAAAACAGACAGTTTTTAAATATTTTTAATGCGTCAGACTCATCTTAAGAAATTCAGGTCAATTAAGGTCAGAGCCTTGACTGGTGCTAAATTACAAATATATGGCAACTACTGAAGATAACAAGAGGTATACTTGTCTACAATTTAACATTCCATTTGTAGTAGCTTGTGGTATTTTCAAGTATTTTGTTCATTTTGTACATTAAGGATTTCTATATTGCTACTTTCAAAATCATATTGAATTTTAAAGTGCCTGCATGGTGTCCTACTCGCCATTTCAGCCTGTGTGTGTGTAAATGTCCATCTTTAATGTTTAATTTTGTCAACAACTGGATTTTAGTTTTCGCATGTCAACAAGAATATCGCGTATCGTTCTCAATGAAGTGTTGATATTTTGCGGTTCAACATACTTTTGGAGAAGCTATGTCGAAATTACACACGATAGAACTTAAACTTACTGTAGACTCTAGCTGTATTATCGAAGGGGTCCTGGCAGGGAATGGCGCCGAGGTTGGAGATAATGTTCAGCACTCCAAATTGAATATTGCCGAAGATCAGGGTCATCTGGATGGTCATGAACTTGAAGGTGATCTTGTAATTTTTCAGTGGTTCCCTGGAAGCCGCGTGTATAATACCTATTCCCTGCATAGCAGTGATGGTAGATATAATGGAAATTGCACTCAACCACAGGAATGGCTCGTTGGCTCCGACCTGAATGTAAAATAAGCGAATAGGGAAACAATCAGTTTACCAATAACTCGTTTAATACAAAACAGTTTTATACAAAGTCTACGAGAAAAAGTAACTACTAAAATTCTTCGTTGAAAAACGACAGGAGCTGGGCTTGCCTTTTTTATTTTTGCCAGGAATCAGTAAAATTCCAAGTTGATATAATAATAATAACAATAACCCCTTTCGCAGGCGGGCATACATTCGATTCGGGTACAATTCGCTCCATCGTCGTCTGGGGGCTCGTGCTGTATGCCGCACATTGTACCATCTGCTATTATATCGAACTTTGAAAAAATGCCGAAAGACTTTATACGATGTCGATTTTTAGTAGAACTATACCATAAAAACTTCATATAACACAACCTTCTGGATTATAAAGTTTGCACATCTGAATCCGTATGATACTAGATGGAATTAAAGTCACTATGTTTTATTAATTGATATCACGTCAGTTGTGTCTTTGTCGTTGAAAGGTAGCGGACGCAGTCTGCCTTTGTTAGTTCTTCGAACCAAAGACAGTATAGGGTGTACTCGCCCTCTACTGTCTATGTTTGAAGAGGTGAGAATGGATATTCAAACTTTGACGACTTTTCGCGTATATCTGAAAGGGCCAGAAGCTGTAACTTTTCACAATTTTTTTCATCACTTTTTTCACATGTCAGTTTTTGTTCTACTCCCGTATAGGCATGTTAAAATACCTACTATACACACTTTGCCAAGATAGCGATGAGGTCGAACAAAAAGATATACTGTTCCGATAATCCGACCTATCCTATTTTTTTACTTGCCGACCCTAAATTTTTTAGAGCTATGTAAACACGGAAGTTAAAAAAAGGAAGAAAAAAAACGTAAAATCGTTACTTGGCATTTGAGTTTTGCTTGAACGAGGATGTCTTTTATGTTTTTATTTCCTTTTATATGTATGATACATTTTTCTGGAAATGTTGTGGCCAGTGTTTGACCGCCCTGAACCCCTGAAAAATGCAAAATAAAAATATTCTGGAAAAAATTCCTGCCGACCTACCTACCCTATTTTTGAAAACCATGTTATCGGAACGGCACAGTTTATTTTTTTGGCCTTACCTATAGAATACACTGTTATTGTTTAAGCTTGAATTCTAGTCCGGACAAGAATTCACTTAATTTCAACAACAGAAATGCGGTAAACAAGCATAGTTAACAAGCCGAATACTGTGTATCTCAGCACTGCAGTTGCCATTGAAAAAATAGTGAAAATATCCTGAACAGTCACAGCTATACTGGTATGTTGGACAGCGATTGAGGAACCTTTGTAATCAAGCAGAAGTAAAGAACCTTTTCAAACAACGGGGTTTTTTTCTGATCCGATCCAGTCCGGCGCCCCGTTCTTGAGAGGGAGGCAAGATTCAATCTGTCAATGACACGAATCTTAAATTTCTGTATGACACGCCAAGAAATAACGATGACTACAAATAAATAAATACAATAACACTAACTTTTCCAGGTTGGTAGCGGCCGTCCACCCAAAGCACCACAGCGATGAACAGTATGGTGGGCCGTAAAATGGCGTTCTGCAAGACAAGTCGTTTTATCCATGGGCTTGAATGCCTGGGAAAGTACGGACAATAATTAATATTAATCAATAATTTCATATAGCTTATTCTTTTGATAATCCTGCAATAAAAATAGAATAAACAAGCACTGAAACCCAACGGCTTCATAACGCCTCTGTCCAAAGTGTCTCACTGCCCTGGCAAAACATACAAACAGCATGTGTAGTGAAATCCTTGTCATCAAATATAAATCTAACTTCGTAGAACACTTTGGCGAACATCTGAAGACCTCGGGATGACAAGATTGAACAGAAATACTCAAACAGGATTATAAAAGAAAATTGATTTCTAGTCCCCGTGCATGTTGGAACTCAAATCACCGTATCTAGAAATTTACAACACAGAATGGGGACTTACTTGCCGAGGTTGATGGTTGGCAAACACACGCAACAACACATGACTGGTAATGTGTTGACGTTGATGAGCTTGCCATCCAGAGCTCTATGCATTTCTTCTGTGCTGCCATAGTACTCAATCACCAACATCAAGAACATGTACAGAGTTATCGACAGATATCTACAACATACCAAACGTGGACAAAATTTAAGATAGAATGCACCTCGGGGACAGATATTCGGACTCTGACATTTTTCAATTCTGTTCTCATCTACCACTTGTGGGGGTTCATTTTAAAGCTCTTTGGGTTGGAAAAATTTTCAGTCAAAAGTTTTTCGAAATAAAATTTCCTATAGAGTTAACACAGAGATGGAGGTCATTTCAAATTCCAAATATCGGTAAATATTCGGTAATTTGTTTCGCTGTACCGAAAATTGCACAGTGACCCTAAATTTTTGTTCTTGATTTTGAAAGACAATGGTTGAAAGTTTGTTTGAGGAAAGTTTGAGCAAAAGTTTAAGTCAGTTTAAACCAGTCGCAACAAACAAAGAAACGAAATTGTTCAATCATTGCATTTGGAATCAAGTCTGCATACTTGGCAGTTTTTATGGTCTTGTGATTTCGATCGTGCATGACTTCGGTACAAAAGTAAAATAATCAACGCACCACCTTTCTTAACAATACCACACAAACTTGCACTCGATTCTGTTTTTGGAGATATCATTCGTTGTTCGGTGTTTCGACTGTAAATATGAATTCCTATTAAGATGGTCAACGTCAGGGGCTCCTAATTTGCGAAATTATCAATATGAACAATTGGATTACTTTCAGCATAATGCCATAAGTCGCCTTATTTCAAAATTGAAATATTTTAAACGGTAGTACAGTACATAATTAGGCATATAATGCCTAAAAGTGGTATAGCCAGATTGCTCGATGCATCGATTGGATTGACTATAGTAAAATTTCTGTTTTTACTCACATTGAGGCTGTGAAATTGGTCAACATGGCTGATCGAGGGATGAATAGCCCAACGCACGATGTCACGCTGTAAACCTATGAAGTTCAGTTTGAGTGAGAGGAGAGGTAGAAAGAGGGAGAAAAGGGGAGAGGCGATTTAGAGGGAGGAAGGGAACGAAAACAATTCCATTAGATTACATCTGTTGCAACAATGTAGCATTAATTTGTATCTGAAAACTATCGAACTACCGAGCTGTTTTAAAAGCAAAGTTATGATAAAATGAATTTGGATCCAAACTGAAATACAGACTATTTTCTGGAAGTTGCTACTTAAAGTACAGTCAGCAGAAGATGACATTAGCACGAAGTATTAAGACTATATACCGAAATTGCCAACTGTCACCTGGTTACAATCATATGCGCAGTTGAGTTTTGTAGACTTGGAAAAAATTAGTCTTGTATGGTCTCCACAAACAGCGTGGTTTGGGTTGGAGTTTGCAGAGACGCATACAGGACCGATCTGTCTACTCAGTATTACTGCTTAGGTCAAGGAAATGTTCTTTTACTAAATTGGTTGGGAAATGTCATCCGATTGAATAAAAAAACGCGTCAACACTCATGATGTACTCACGGGGTAAACTCCGACCAACCATATCATTCGGTTTCTCCGCACTTTGATGGAGATGTTCTTGAAGATGTAGTAGGTAGATTCAATGAATAAAACGGTTGTGGTGAACGCTAGGATTGGAGTGATGACTAAGAGGACTATCTGAGCTGTTGATGCACCTGCAAGCAAGAGAGAAGAAACTTCAGTGAACCGTTTTGAAAAGTAATATCATTTCAACTGAGCAAGAGGTTGAGGCAGATTGATCATCACACAGTGTTTGTATTCTTCTCTCGCATTTCTTTTCATGTATGTATGTATGTATGTATGTATGTATGTATGTATGTATGTATGTATGTATGTATGTATGTATGTATGTATGTATGTATGTATGTATGTATGTATGTATCTATGTATGTATGTATGTATGTATCTATGTATGTATGTATGAATGTATGTATGTATGTATGCATGTATGTTTGTATGTATATATGTATATACTAAGTATTTATGTGTGTATGTATGTATGTTGTAAGTATGCAAGTGTGTATGTATCTATGTTTCTATGTTTCTATCTATCGATCGACCTACCTATCTATCTATCTACCTATCTATCTATCTATCTATCTATCTATCTATCTATTATCTATCTATCTATCTATCTATCTATCTATCTATCTATCTATCTATCTATCTTTATATGTGTGTGTAGGACGGTGGGTCTACCGTTTACGGCATATATGCATAAATGTTAACGAGATTGTAAACCCATCACTTGATACTCCCATGATGCCACATCTGCGTTGACAAGATCATACACATGTTTAGCGCATGGGAATATTTTCTATATTTGTTCATACGATTAAATATCGGCTACAATATCGATATTGGAAGTCATCATGTAGTTCACTTGATGGTATGAGATCGACATGTGTTATAATTTATCACAATTACTCCAAAACATCTGTTATAATTGTGTTTTTGTCATAACAAACATCCCAAACAATGTAATATTCACTGTATGAGAAGATGTAAAAAAGCAAATCCGCATTTGATAAATAAAACTTGTAGCATGGCAACCGTCACTGCCGATGACTCGTACAGCAGTCCCTTCTGCCCACCTGTCCATCATCCCAGGAATTTATGACATGATATGACGTTGGTAAGATATGTTTAGTATTCGTTTGTTCAAATAATTTTCGGCCTCATGTTGGCGATGTGACTGAACACGTATTAGAAAATGCCTTGAGCAAATATGACAGATCGTGACAAATAATGCTGGATTAATCATACGCTTTGGCCTATGGCAATAAAACTTACTGGCTAACCCCACAAAACAATGGTTCTTGGGCGCCAAGATATAAAGGGCACTTCTGGCCCAGTTGAGGTAAATGAAAGCTATAAAAAAATAACATATAGTGAAATTGAGATTGATGTCCATGATATGTAGGGATTAAAAAAAGAATTCAGAAATTATTATAATAGTCCTTGAAAGATGTATGATTGTGAGATTTCGACATCTGTGATTGAATATTTATGAAAAACAAGTCTTCAGATAAGTCTGAAATTTGTCGCAATGTCAGTTCCCGAATAAAATCCTGCAGACGGTCTTGTTTGAATAAACGAACAAAATTAAACTGAGGTTAATACTTTGGAGTACTTCCGTCGTTATGCTGTTGAATTAGTTAAAATCACTGTCAGGGGTCGATGGCTTCGGTCTCAAAAACCTCGAGCAGGAAAAAGTATGAGCACCATTCCTCAACTGCGAAGGTACATGAACAGGACATAAGTGAGAATCGGGTCACAGGTGTGTTTTTTAGGTTAATTCTTCGTCACTCTACACTTGTTCAAATTAAGAAGGACATTGACATCTTGCGAATTTAACCCCGAAAAAGGTCTCCTTTTATTCCGTATTTGTCAAACATAAGCCAGTCACTAAGTCTGCAATATACAATCAAGGCAGAAGCACAAAGACCACGATAGCGATGCGCTTGTGTATTTCACAGTTAATATATCAGCCATGGAATTATCAAAGAATTTTTTTTATCTTTACATTCGAACATTTGGTGTTTGTTTGTAAGTGAATGTGAAAAACGGTGGCATGGAAACAGACAATGTCTTTCCCCGCGGTAAAGTTTTTGCGTGATCGATTTTCATGTCTTGAAATACCAAACAGAAACTGCCGTTTTATGCCATTTTCGAAATTCTTGGTAGCACAAAATCTGTCTGCATGACTGTGATGGGCAGGGGGCTACTCCACCAGAAAACACATACAGCTCTCATGTTGTGAAATTCAAGAAACGATAAAGTTGCACATGCGTAATCAGAGTAACTGTTTTTCTCTAGTTGTTTTTTTTCCAGGGGGAGAATTGTACATAATAGGCGGAGAACAGGGCACGGTAAAGATGTTGACGGGCTTGAGGAACGAGTGTAAAAGAGGTGTTCACACCTTGCACGACATTTTTTTAAAAATCTTCTATTGTTGATGCATTTGGGTACAATCTGCTCAAAGACAGTTGCTGAAAATATGCACGTGTTGTTAAAGAGACATCATCTGCTATCTAAGGGAGGGTATGCCCCCTCTTGTGAGGCAATTATGAAAAATTTTAACCAAGTTCAGCTTCCAAAAGGGCCCTGTCACACCTTGACGATTTAGCAAGCAGATGCCGACGTATCAAACTTTCTTTAAAACGCTGACTTGCTGAAGTAACGATTTATTTTTCAAATTTGGGCGTATACATAGCGTATTCATAACAAATACTCATAGGTTAAAAAATACGTTTTTGGTACGCTAGACAATTATCTTGACGCATTTTGTCTTACGAGTAACTTACAAGTAAGGCGTGGCAACGAGCGCTTAACCTACCTACAACCACAGTCCCTCAAGAGGGACTATGCTACAACTTATGGCCCGAGTGTGCGGGACGTATGAGCCATACGCTAGCATACGTCGAAAAGTTTTGTGCATGCACAAAAGTTTTCAACGACCTCGGCGTACTACGACGTATATCAGCGTACTTAAGCGTGCTCTCAACTTATACAAAACTTACCCAAGACGTTTTCTATGAAAGCATAATAATTTTTTTTTCTCAAAAAAAATTTACCTCATGGGCTTTCATAGTATTCGACGTACGCCCAGCGTATTCGCCAAATTTTTCATACGTTGGCTTACGCTGGCTAAATCGTCAAGGTACCGTTCTGAGAGAGATAAATGCTGACAAATATCTTCTGTTCTCGAAGACAAGGACAAGGACACATAAACAGGATGCTTATTCATATTCTCAAACAGCATGACTGCTTTAGTGGATGAATTATGAAACACAAAGGTGAAAAAGCCAGTACTGACATAAAAATTAAAAGTAGCTTTCAAATTGGCGAAATCAAATGAATGTAAAAATCGGTACTTGCAAAACACAGAAGTCAAGTTGTGTTTAGTCGGGGACTCCGATGTCTCCAAACAAACAAAACAATCACTCATCGTAGGTTTCATGTCGCAGACAAGGAAAGCAACGGAAGTGATTCTGACAATTTGAAGCAAGTCTTGGTGTATCACAAAGCAGGAAAAACCAACAGTACTGAATTACATTTCAAATAAACCAGAGTTTGGTGATTGTCCCCATGAAACCAATGCCGCTATTAAAACATTCATGAGAGTGGCAGTTGTCTGTTTTCTCTCAGTTCGCTAAATTTCACCCCAACCACTCTCACTGCCACTGTCAATATCAAAATCTCCAGCAGTCAACTCATGGCCATCTCTCATTTCGCTACATTTCACCCAAACCAATGTCACTGCCACTGCCACTGTCAATATCAAAATCTCCAGCAGCCAACTCATCGCCATCTCGATTGCGGCATTGCCTACTTCCTCTTTGACTGTGTTTGTATCCATGTCTGTGACACTGTCGGCGTGTGTGCTGAGATCTATCAACTCCATCATAATGGGGCATGTTATCTGACGTGGTTCACCTATTGCTGTGTGTGAACTAATCTAATTCACATAATTGCAATCCTTAGTTTTTTTGGCTGAATATGAAATTCCACAGAACAGTTCTCTTTCTGTTAAATATATTCAGCGATATGCCTCTTCAACTTGTCGACAAAAGGTCAGTCGATGACGTCTTATGCACAGGGTTAAACCAATAAATCAAATGTGGACTTTAAAAAAATCACGATTTGGAACGAATATCACAAACTCGTATTCTCATCACCATTTTCTCGCGATTAGCGAGAATGCTATTACTCCGAAAAAACGTATTGAGCTTGGCGATGATGGCGTTATAATTGACATGCCATGAATCATTATGGCCCGTCGAAAATATTCCCCCGGCGATTTGTCCCCCTTAGGAGAAATTAATTCAGGACATCAAAATGGATTATTGCCTTTGGTACTGAAACAAGGCAGTGTGACTGTAATCTTTACACAGCGAATGAACGAAAAAAAAAGCATTGTAAACTTTCAGGCACTGGGTATTACTCCCCTTGATTTCCATAGATTTGTTAAAGATTGAATGGATAAAGGTAACAATAGGAATCTAACCACAGACAAATAGAAGGAACAGTTTCTATTTGTTTGTGATCTAACCTAGGACATATATTCGATGGGTATGTAACCAGTTTTTCTTGTGCTAAGGTATTTTGTTAAGCTCTTATAGTTGAATAGGACTAGAGAAGAAATAATGCAATTTTTATTCGTGAGACAGAGCGCTTCATTTTAAATGCTGGCCTCCACACTCTCTTCATAACTTTTGTTTAATAATTTTAAACTTTTGTAGCATGGCCCATAAAATCTGAAATGGCCCTCGGCAATGATTTAAATTTTACTTACTTTCCAACACTTCGTGCGAGTACGGGATGCTCTCTCCACACGAATCGTTGTCAGCCATGTCGAGTCGGGGTTGTCGGGTCTCAACTCTGAAATACATAGAAAGCATCATCGGGTTTTATATGACCGGTGACCAAACCGCCCAACTATTGTGAAACTGCATCGATTTATGGCACGTGGTCGAACCGTGACCCAGGCAGGACGGCCAGTCCAAAGATCAGCGCGCTTTGAAGGCGTCCACGAAAATTACTCAGGGATGAGAAATATGTTTTTTCGGTAGCTGAGTCGCTCTTGGTACTGGCGCTGCGCGTTGTGATACAAGGCAAAGTTTTATATCCCAATAACCCGCGACCGATGCGATCGGCCCAGAAAGCAATAAAAAACGGACTATTAAAATAAACATGCTTCAAAATACTCACAGAACCTATGTCCTTGGAGCAACCAAAATTTACAAAGTCCGTCTCATACAACTGTAATCATGCATGAGTGTGTTTGCGTTTGCTGAAGGAGATAAACACTTTACGCCAAGGTTTTCGTCAAAAATTCTGACGGGCGTTTTGAGATAACTGCATCGCTTTTGATTATAAATGGCTTCTCTGCAGCTTTTAACCGTGCCTCGCTGTGGGGTGTTTTAAGGAAGACAAATTATCAACAAAGCTTTGGGTCATCGGGGTCGTGACGGCAAATCTGTCTTTGTCTATTTCTTGGCTAAGCTTTGATCTGTTCTCAGTAGTTTCCTATTCTATGAGTTGACTATTACTACCAAAGTCTTCCGGACCTGCTGCAATCTTTCCAGAGCTGCAGAACGGGACAGCATGAAACTCGAACAGTGTTTGGTTGGAGCTCCACGGTACGTGTTTCTTTCTGTCCGTACTCTTTCGCGAAAGTCAGTATTTATATAGGTAAACATGTAATTTTGCAGAGTGTCCTGAGTCTGACTTTAATTCCTAACTGATGCAATAAGATTGTCGCATTGATGGCAACGCGATCATGTTTCCATGCGCACTGTTCTCTGCCTGGTATACAGCCATATTCCTCGGGGTTTTTTATGAGTGAGAATGAGGCGATAGCAAGAACGTGTCAGTTTGCAGGATATGTACGTCTCTCGCCTCAGAAATGTCAATAAAACCAAGGCCGTTGCATTGCTCGACTATCTCGACTCAGAGCTCACAAACCTATCGAAACAAAACTGTCAACACCTATTTATATGCCATATACCAAAATACCAACAATTGGTCAAGTCAATGTTTTTATACCTCCGTCGGTAATGACAAACGCATGCAATGTGACCGCGTTGTCATCGTCTCCATCAATTTACGAGACAATTTGAGTAGGCGGCCGCGGAGGGCGATGTCCTGCCAAGGTCACACTGCCATGTATCTGCGGTGGCCTATCTTTAATTGAACCGGTGAAATGGGATTTATATCGTAATTTTTTGGGCAAACATTCTTTTACGAATCGCCTGTCATCAAGTGGCCTGTTTGCGACGCTTGTGATAAAAATAGTACTTCAAGTGTTCAGCAACTCTTCTCCGTCTATTTTTAACCCGTTATCACCGCCGTTTGTCTCTTGAACATAAAATGTAAACAAGACCCAAAATGAATGCTTCTTGACTTCTTTTTACAATGAGAAAAAAAAATCCACTTGACTCGGTAAATGTTTAAAATAAAGTACGCGTGCCCTATGGCCACTGTTGCAAGTTTGAAATATTTGTTCACGTATTCGACAAACTGTGGTCTTGGCGGGTTACTTGTTTGTTTGTTCGTAATATTCCTCGAGAAGAGATCGTCTACTTTATTTCAGGATTTTTGGTGACCGTCGTTGATTTTTGTCGTTTGATACCGTACTTATCCATGATCATTTGGGGGTAGGGTTTGTTAGCAGGGGTCTTCCTCGTGACGCGGAGACTATCTGCTATAATTTTCCCAGAAATTTCTCTCTCCGCTGACAGAATGACCTGACTTGGAGTAAAAATTACTTCACGGCATCTGCAAGTAGCTTTGTGGAAACGACTGTCATTACGTTTCTTAGTTAGAAACTGGAAGAAATCTAGGAACATGAAAATTCACTTGAAAAAACTTAGGGCGTACTCACCGTTACTGTATTGAGTTAAAGCTCCCAAAGGCGCTGAAAAATGTACACAATATTATATACATCATCGACCGAGCAAAACCTTTCACCAAACACCTGCATGAAGTAGGGTACATAAAACATGTGGCTCCACAACGTCTGACTGGAACATTGCATGGAATTGTAAGTTTTATCACCAGGGTCGTTGACAATAGGCGAACGACAAAAAATCACCTGATGCATATAAAATTTTGAATTATTGGCTTACAGTAAAATTCACTGCATAACTTACAGTCAATTCAATATGATGTTTATTGCTCTTCCCAGCTACAAACTTTGACCATTCTTACAGGTACTAAACGATTTATGCTTAAAGTAAACTAAGCTGATTGAAAGGGAACAATTCTGAAGAAATAACGCGGCTGAAGCTGTCAGAGCTTTAGCGACTTGAATTGACAATCTTTGAGTCGATTTGACCACACTGTAGAGACGAACACGACCGAACCCCATCGTCACGAGATTTATTATTGAGTGTTCATGTTGTGTCCTTCACTATTTGTCCTGGTGGAAACTGTATTCACTCCTAGAGCTTCAAAATGAGCCCCAGAAAGTGGTAAACTAGAGAAGTATTGAAAACTTAAAGCGTCCGAGTATCTGTCCCCGAGGCGCAAGCTACCTTAATGTACATGATTTCCAATGTTGTTGGTCAGTTGGTATATGTAATGGCAGTGAACGTATGTCACTCATGAATCATTAATATCATGGCCGCCAAAGAGTCCAGATTTAATTACGTTACTTGTCCTAGTTTTTATTGGCATTATCGTCCCTGAACGTACAATATCGCTGATTTACTTTTTTTACCACAAGGGTTATCGGGGCTGCCGGTGGCTGGTCAAATCATCCATCAAGCAAATACATATATCTGCGAGACCTGAGCGTAAACACTTTGCCGTGACGCCTGAAACCGCCGGATTGCTTGAACTTTTTTAAAAATATCTTTCTGGGCCGCGTCAAAGTGTGATTTCGTCAACAGACGTACGTAGATGATACAAGTCTACTCGTCGGGCATTTAAGAAATTGCTGTCCTGAATTGGCGTGCGTTTACACGAGTTAGGTTTCTATGAAATCTGTAGACCAAAAGTCATCAAGAACTGTACTCGCTATGATTATAATACCACTTTATGTTCACATTGTAAATTTCAGATACACCGTAACACAATGATTTTGTGGTTGCTGTTAAGATGGCACAATTTAAGTTGGTATCGGTACAATGAAATGATCGAAGCACAACTGAAAGGTGTGAAGGCAATATAAAGACGATACACACCACAGGCCGTCTACAGAAAAGTCACAAGCGAATCATTCAAATTATCCATGAATTCGTTCATTGCTTAGGCGCGTAAAATACATTTCTTTGTTTGCCGTCTGCGAGCTGGTAGGTTTACAGAGAAAATTAATAAAACAAACACGATGTTAACACTATCACAAATAAAATTATTTTTCCCAAGGAAACCAAATAAAACTTGAGCATATGTTAATACACTTGTGTTTTCTGTCTGTGTTTGTTTTTTTTCCCTGGCTGGCAGGTAGGTTTTTCAAAAATCCAAGGACGGCAAACAAAGAATTTGCTTTAAATGACCTCATCGTCAGTTTCAGTTCGAGCTTCCAAACTAATCGTCCATCCCTTAGAGTCGCTAAATTGCTTTCACGTGGAAACTGCCAGCATAAGACAGATAAATTTGTCAACTGCATAGACCATATAATTAAGTGTCGTTTTCACATATTGTTGCATCCTTTCGAACCGCACAGGCTGGTACCACACCATCAGCCCCACTACCGCCAGCACTCCATATTGTCAAAGACGTTTGATATATTATAAACTACGACCGCAATGTCATATAACCGATGGTTTCGACTACAGGACTTATATATAACAACTGAGATTACAGTCACGCCATGTCAGCCCGCTCACTACCTTCCACATGGTGCACGCTCGCTAAAATGCATAGTACTCCTCTTGGATAGGATGTCAGATTCTAAAAAAATTGACAACTCTTTGCTGGTTTTTCATTTGAGCGGATTCATATGCTTTCACTGAGATATTAAGAGTCCGCTGTCTTATTTTCAAGGAACGCGATAATTTTCTTCCCTTTGAGTTGACATGGATGGTGGCCATTTTGAATGACAAAAAATCAGTTGTGAGGTAAACCAGGTTCTCCAGACAAGATTGTCCGGTTACCCCGGTGATTTTTATTCTTGAAGTATTCTAAAATACTCAAAAGATTCCTGGAAAAAGTAAGAAGAAAGCGGGTAGAACTAAGTGTCGGAATATAGGCTACTTCAAATGCCAATAGCTGTAACTTTTGAGCATTTTTCACTATTTTTGTTCTTAATGTCAACCACAGTTTCTTTTTCTACTCCCTAAAGCATGTTGAAATACTCAGTATTCAGCCAGTACATGTGTATAGAATGTGCTGGCCCTTTAAGGGCCCCAATATTTGCTACTTTTCTCTATGTTGTGATAGTGTTATTTATTGACTAATGTTATCTCATCTTCTTTTATTTATTGCGAGTTCTGAACTGCTTCGTGTTACCCTTGCAAATGCAATGTATGTCTACATGCACAGATACATGCAATGTCTCAGAGTACAATGATCCCGGATCTGACGGTCATTATGCAATCTGGACACTGCATGCCTCCTCCGTGAAATAACACCAATGCAAATTCAGTCGTTTGGTAAATTGACCATTCTGTATTCACCTACCAACACGACAACGGACTTAACTGTTTTAGATAGTTGGCGTGAGAGACTTAAACTTTTTTGCTCAAAATTCCATAAATGAAACTTTCAACCATTCTCTTACCAAATCAACAATAAAAATCAGGCGTCACCGGGTAAAGTTTGGTACTTAGCTAGCGAAACAAATCACCCAACATTTTGCGACATTTGAAATTCAAAATGGCCGCCATTCCTTTGTTAACTCTATTGGGGAAAATTAAATTTTAGATTTTCGAAAATCTAAGCCGTTGAAGATTTTCTTTCTCCAAGAGCTTTAAAATGAGCCCCTACAAGTGGTCTATCAGAAAAGAATTGTAGAAATTTGAGA
>LD348665.1:173443-190506 GCA_001465055.1 Ptychodera flava | reverse complement strand
GGTGGGTGGGAAGGAGGGAGAGAGACGTTTCTCGAGAAAATTGAAAGCATTTGCATGTAGAGGGCAATGATGTTTCAAATACTGTAAATTGAAAGTATACAAACATGCTGAACGGGTCTGTTCACAATGAAGTGTTGAAGAAATCACCATCAGTGTTTTTCTGCATCGGTGCATTAGAGGTGTGAAACCAGGGCGGGTGTTTCCATACGCTAAACACCCAGTGCAATATCTAATGTGCAAGTCCTAACCTCCACAACTTAAACAAACAAACAAAAGCTTATATGATATTTGTAATACAGAAAAATGGTGATAAGACTTATCACATTTGACACTGTGCATTTAATTTGTGGCTACGTTCATAAAAGAAAGGAGAGAATACGCGTTCACCTATGAAAGTAGGCGTAACGATTCCGTGCAATCGACAGTATACGTTGTTCCATTGTCATTGACGACTGTCGTTCAGTCTTGTTCGGTTTTAGCGCCTTGACGTTTATACTTATATTGGCCGTTTGATGTATGGAGAGTCTTAAGTACTTTTTATGAATGTTTACTGATAACCTTCCCTACCGAGGTGCCTAAACCTTTCACTTTGAGGGCGCACAGGGGCAAAGTAAAAAAACAACACTTTCGACAGAATTTGACGCGCCATGTTTGCCATGTGTTGAGCTCCTGCACGTTTCTTAAAGAAAAATGTTAGAGGCGTGCTGTAGCCGTGGAGACTCGCTACCTCTCAAATTGGTTGTCCGCCATTACTGTAGTAACCGATGGGAAATATTGCACTCGCGCAAATGTTTCAAATCGTCTGCATCGGGCGAGAGTAGTGCTCGTTCCTTCACCACATCGGGTTTCTCGGCGATCTTCCTCGTAAATGGACCGTTGAAACCAAAATTCTACGTGTGTAAGCCTGCCAACGGATTCATGTACTAGTGCTCTACCATGTCTACCGCCATGGGAATGAACCACGAAGGTTACAGATGCACAAGCACGAAAACAAGAGCTGCCTTACCTTCAACGCTGGCATTCGATATCAGATCTTGGTGAGAGTGTGCACAAATGGCGATATCCGAGCGCTGCAACCTCGTAAAGTAAGCTCAGTGTTGCAAAGTATGGCTTAAGTACTCAGCCGAAATTTTAAAACTATAACTTATTATAAGGTTGACTTATTTATTACCATTGACTTGTAAAGCAAATAAAACCGACACTTTCGTTGCCATAACGTGTTGCACGCCATGTACCGGTTCGTGTACCTGTCTTAAATAAGTCCCCCTAACTTACTGCACAATTTCTTGACCTTTAGAAATAGTTGTGTAGCTTAGTCGAAAAGTACGAGCCTGGAATTATTGGCCCAGTTTACCAGGTCAAGTGTCTAAAGTAAGTTACGACGATGTTTGTCGACTCATTTCATGATCCTGTTTTTAGTTTAGGGTCGGAATTGTGACGCTTATGAGATATTTCCACCGAAAAAGTGCCTCCAATTTATGTAAAAGTGGCCGCAGAAAACAAGCATAGTAGCGGTGGGAATATGAAACATCCTACGCGCAAGATGGTCAAGTTCAAGTTTAAATTGACAGTGCTGTTTCCAGCAAGATACATGAATTATTACTCTCTATGTCCCCCTCCCCCCGTGCCAACCTAAACACCACTTCATTAAACAGCTGAAATTCCCCATGTCGTGCGACTCACAACTCACAAACTGCGCGGTCACATCACCGGGGAGAAAGGTAACAGCCATGTCACGTGATCACTCATAAAGTAGGCCTCACTTGTTTGTTCGGTAAAGCAATCGCAATAGTCCTTTGACTGGTCAAAGTCAAGGCCCTTCCTGTGTGATCAAGAACGCGTTCGTACAAAATTCGATAACAGAGAACTTCACCCACTTACATTGAACACCTGTTTCCCAACCTTCAGTGTTGCTATGGTTACATATTTTATGTTGAAGTTTCCTTTACTTCATTCTTTACCATTTAATACTTTATACATATTAACGTTACCAGTGCGCAAATGCAAACTTCAAAGCATCAAACTCTGGGTAATCGGGACACGTGTAAACAATTAATAGAACATCACATCCACAAAGAACGACCGTTCGAACGATCCATATTAAACATTGTACGTTCGTTGCATAATGCAATTCAATTAATATAGTAATCAGTTTATTTATTTATTCAATGTTTATTTATTGTTTCTTTTATTATTTGTTTATTATTTTCATTCATTCATTCATTCATTCATTCATTCATTCATTCATTCATTCACTCGTCTGTTTCTATGTTGTATCACTCGTGTTGGTCCGAGCTGTCATCTCATGAGAATGCAAGTACACTTCATCCAAATCGTGCCTACTTTGTCCTAAATTACATCAATCATAAAATGGTCGTCTGTTCGACATTAGCAACAGATTTTGACATTACGGACAAAACTGACTCCATGGTCAAGCTCTACCAACATTTGATACCCATATCGCTTATGCTGCATGACGTCCTTGACAGTAAAGTCTTGTAAGCTTCGTCATCCTCCTCAAATCAAGTGAACCCAGAAAACTTTCACCATTCGATCGATGTTAATTTAAGAACATTTATCATAGAATGCTTCGATTTCAAAGGGAAATATATCACCATGTTCAAAATAGGCAGTAGTACGGGGTTTTTGTGGCAATCTTTTAGATATTGAAATATCGCCATTTATCATATTCAACAAGTATGGTGCGTCTACCAGCCATCTTGCCTAATCTTAAACGGCATGTTGCAGACTTTGCAGAACAATTTGTCACCTTTCAACAAATAACTCCTGAATGCGTGTTTTGTAGACATGTTTGCAGTCATACAGCTGCAGGTAGCGGTTGCAAAATGCGTTTACAAATACCTTCCTTAAACGACCCACACGGGTGCAGTTAGGTGAAATTTGCCATGACGGCTGTCGCAACGTTGCTATGATGAATATGGACTGTCCGACGTTGATTTGACATTTTCAACAGGTCGCAAAATTTTTGCACCTTTTTCTTAAATGGGAGAAACTATGCGTGTAGCTTGACCTTGATACAGACTGATAAATTTCACGACAGTGTACACTTGACCGCTTTTTGTTAGACTGGTTGAAGCTGGACGGTGCATAGGGCGACCAAGCATTAGGACAAACGACCGCAACGTCGCCGAAAAGCCTTACAGTGAAGGCATTATTGAACATTGTATAGATAGAACGGAAATTGCAAAAAAGTTAGTCTGAGACGGGTTTAAAGTTGTCATCCGTTCATGGCTACCTATGTTCGTGATGCATTGATCAAATTTCGGTACTAACACCGCGAGCTTAGACAAATACAGAACTTAACCAGTTCCAGAAATTCTCATCAAGTGTGCAATTTACCAATACAGTGCGCGGTGTGAGGCGCATACTGACGGAACAAAACGAGACTGGCTCGAGGCTTCGAGAAATTAGACGTTGCCGGGCAAACAGGGGAACGGAGAGACACGCCTGTGAGTTGAAATGAAAAATAGTTTTGTTTATTAATCCGTTTGCATTAGAGAAAAGTTAGCTCGCCTCAGTTGCTTGGGGCAAAACTGTAGCCCATTTGATGATGCTGTAAGGCATTCGCTGATAGATGGCCGCTTAAATGCTCTGTTCAATTAACCCGTAGAGAATGCAAAATTCAAGACGAAGTCCAGGGATCTATTAACAGCACGAAGCTTTCTTGTTTCTTGAGAAGCATGTAAGGTATGCTTCGTTCACAAATACGTCTTGATCGGAAGGAGGACTCTTGCAAAACTGAACAACATGAACGGGGCTTTAACTTCAAGTTGAAATATTTGAAAAGAAGACTAGACAATTTCTTAGTATCAAGTTTGTTCACTAGAAGTCATAATACAATTTCTTGATTTAAGAAAAGAGACGATGATTATGATATATGCGTATATGCGAATAAATATGCGAATAAATTATACCTATATATGAATTATTTGTGTATTCACTTGAGTGTGTTATTTATTGCACCGAAAAGTCTAATGTAAACCTCCCAAAAGCTACACGACGTTTAACACAATTTGTAAATCGATGTAAAGCTAACCATGGCAATCTGTCACAGACTATTCCGGCTGACCCTCCCGTTTTCAACTTTGCAAATTATGAAGGGTGTAGAATTTTTAACATAGTCACCTGTTGAATGTACACACGCAGTCACTGAAGTCGATGGGTGTCGATAAGTAGCAAGACGAAATTTCGCTTTTTTTATAAATACAGGAAAACTTAGATCAAGCACATATGAAATTGATGTAAAACAATCTTGATGAACTGAACAGTCAAGAACTATAGTCAAAAACAAAACTTTGCCATGATATGACAGCTGTGTCCAAAATGTAGACCGTGCAGTGACCAATATGGCGCCATCATGTGTGATTGCTAAAAAGTTGAGTCTTGCCATATAGCTATAGTTAACGACGACAGCAACGAAAACACCATACCTGGAAAAAATGGTAGTTCTGATTCTGTTCAGATTAGAGATGGCGAGTATTCAACTTTTGCTCATTCTTTCCCTCCCTTGGAGACGTTTGGGAACTCAGCACCTGATTTCAGTTAGGTTGTTTTGATTCTTCGGAGTTTCTTCGGTGGAGGGGTTGATGGTATTGAGATTGATTTGATACTTACGTTTGATCAGGATGGCAACTAAGATGTATGTGTACAACGACTGATACCAAAAGATAATAGACATGTTGTGTATCAAATCTAGTAAACTGATACTGCGTTTATTGAATTGTACCTCGGTACCAGTATTAAGTTAAGGTAGAGTCCGCCTCAGTGACAGACATTCGAACTCTCAAACTTTTTTGTTCGTCTACTACCTATAGAGGCTCATTTTGAAGCTCATGGAATATTTAAAGTTGTTACAGGCTTGTTTTTGTGGAAATTTAAAATCAGTATTTTCCGATGGAGTTAACACGGGGATAGCGGCCATTTTGAATTTCAAAAATCGGGAAATGTTGGGTAATTTGTTTCCGTGGTACCGCAGTCTGCACGGTGACCCCTGGTTTTATTTTTCATTTTGTTAGAGACTGGTTGAAACTTTCATTGAGAAAAGTTGTCTTACGCGAAGACGTTTAAAATGAGACACCCCCCAGGTTAATGTGTATTGTGCTCCGTTTCATAGACATTAAACATGGAGAAGGGGTATTGAATTTCATTTTGTTTCGGAAAACTCTTTCGTAGAATTTAGAAACAATGTCGAGTAAGTACCACTTGAACGTACATGCTAATCGTACGATCACAGTTTAAATAATGCAATGCGACAAAATAAAACATAATAAAAATAAATTCTCACTAATCTACTCTTTGGCACCACCTTGATGCGTCTTTTATTGTCACTAAACCAAAATCAAATATTTAATATAGGTTGGCCGGTGGGTGTAAGGCATGATTAACGTTCGCCAGAACTGATTGCACTGCATTATGCAAATAATACTGAAGAGCGTGATTCAACCCCTCTCCTCAACCCTGGCGCCAATCTGAGCCGAAATAGTTGGTGTCAAATCGTGTTTTCACTTGAGAATTAAAAAGAAATATGTTTCAAATTCAATTAAAACGTTGCCACAAATGTCTCATTTGTTACTTTAGCTGGAACGATGTAAAATATTTCCCCTAACGTAATGTCAAATGGAATTTTTCTCTCATTTTTTTCTCACCGTCGGAAAACAATGATTGACCCATTTCCAGCGTCTGTTCTGTCCTTCTTGAAGTGTGTAGGGACAAAATAACCAAACATTTGAATATGGATGAGGGCCGTGTATGACCTTCATGTGACCTTTAATGGCGGGCAAACATTTCTGCACACAGGAGTGTTTTATCAAAGTACAGATTTATATGATATTTTGTTCAGACAATTCGATTGCTAAACTTTCCTTTTTTTATGATTTCCTTTCAGTACTCATACTGTTCCGTATGGGATGATAGCCAAGACATTCCGACATTATCAAAGTCTCTTCATATACAGCAACCACTGCTAAACCCATTTGCAAACGATAAGGATTTCTCATAACTCGTGTTTATCACATAATTTGTAGACTCTGGGTGATTTTTATCAAATTCGTGAACGGCAGAAACACTCGGAGTGGCACTATTATCAAAACGGTGTCGATGAAAATGATGAGGTCATAAAAATATCGTTGAAAATTGGCAACCGATGAAATCAATCAGTGTCTGTAAGACAAGATAAAGATAAAGACAAAACGTATATATATATATTATTGTGATGTTCAAACAGTCTTATCATGGAAACCATGAGTTTTACTTCAGCGCTGTTGCCGGAAAAAATACATTTACTGTAAGCCTTAAGTTAACAATAAGAACCAGCACATGCGATTTGAATTCTGACGTTAAGTATTGCAGAATTCATTGTATCGTACACTGTCGATAAAACCAAGTCACTTGTAAGTCTCCAACCACTGTATGTCACGCTAAAATTCCCAAAAGGCCCAACGGAATTTCATGTATATTTGCTCTAGTATATGTATTTCCAACGTCTAGTCTTGGTATGCTTTTCGCTCAATTTCGTCGGCGATGATCTCTTGGTTTGCTGAGTTTACATGTATGTGCATTTTAGCATGTAGCATTTTGCTTCTGTCCTGTTCAAAAGTAGCAATCGGATGGTGAAGTCAAGAAAAATAAAATCACGAAGACAAGACTATACAATTTAAGACAATATTTATTGTTAAAATAAACATATTTTTAGGTTATCAGGCAAAAATCAGCAATATTTATAATGACACTATCAAGAATCAGTGCCTTCATTTCGGTCAAAATGCAACATGCTTACTCTGTGTACAAAGGTGGGTGGCTAGAGCTCGTGCAAGAAGCAATGCAATCATTGGGTGTGAATAGTTTAAAGCCATTTGTCTTCAGACACCATGTCAATTCATCAAACTATCATATGAATTACGAACAAAGATTATCTGAAACTTATGTATGTATTTATGTAAGTATGTATGTATGTATGTATGTATGTATGTATGTATGTATGTATGTATGTATGTATGTATGTATGTATGTATGTATGTACGCACGCACGCAGGCAGGCAGGAAGGCAGGAAGGTAGGTAGGTAGGTAAGTAGGTAGGTAGGTATATCATTTAATTTTTGCTGAGTCATTTATCGTTAAAGTTCGGTGTAAAACAATGGACGGTAAAAATCATTTACTTTAGTCAGTATATCCTCGAACAGACATTTCTTTATTTATTCAAATTTTGACGGTGATGACTCAGCAAACACTAATTGAGCAAAAACCAAACATCGATGAGTGGCTGTTGCAAGTGTGTTTGTGTGTGAATCGTCACATAGATTAGACACATGATGTGTGAGCATATACATACAGAAAGGAAGAGGGGTAGATAGACAGACAGATATTAGATAGATCAAAAAAAGGCACAACCATTTCTGCCTCGTCTGTATTACTATGTATAACACACACACACACACACACACACACACACACACACACACACATATATATATATATATATATATATATATATATATATATTACAATTTTTGTAGGATTATATTTCCTGTGGCTCTATATTCACGTGTCTAAAATCCGTAAAAATCCGCAGTCGCACATTTCGCATGTACGTCTGTGTACGTATACAGATTTGTTTATATATTATGTAGATATGATGTTCAACTCGGAATAAATAGTTTTATACATTTCCCACTACATCGTTGTGTTGGCGTAAAACGGGAAATACAATGCTCTTAACACCCTGTGTTTTCCTTTGTACTCTCGTAGTAAAGCTCTTCTTTTTCATGAAAAAGCGTATACAGTATAAAATCGAGCACTGCATGTGTAAATTCATATCAACAGCCCATCAGACTCCTGTAGTCACAACGTGGTCATGTGATTCCTCCCCCTCTGCCGTGGCCATGATGTTGTTGTTGCCGTTCACCTCGTTTTCAAGCGTCATCTTCTCGGCGTCGCCCTTGACAACCACGCCGTTCTCTTCGCCGTTGATGCCATCCTTCGAAATGTCGGCATCTTCGGGATCACATTTCTCGGAAACCAGCTGATCTAGGTTGCCCAGTCGTTTTGTCCGGAAGTAGATTCTAGCCATTACACCGAGCACGAAAAACTCGAACACCACCAAGAAGTTGTGTATAACTGGAAAAGAAGACATCCATTTAACCTATATTTCGAGGGGACGCCGAGTCCCGAAACGGGTGTAGGTGTACCCTTTTCCGAGAGGAAACGGGGTCCTAAATCGGGTGCAGGTGTACCCTGGACAGTTCAAACTACACAGCACTTCTCTACAATTTTCCGATAAAAGGGGTCAAGAGTCTACATTTAGCCTAATACTGACGTCAAATCTCTACATTTGCTACGTATTGATAGGTAAAAAATGCTTATTTCGGGTCAAAAGTTGTGCTGGATTCTAAACACAACATTTTCGTTGGTCACAACTCTACACGAGACAAAAAGGTGTTTAAAATATTGGCACTTATATGCATATCTTTCCTATGGCAGTGCCCCTCACCCCGCCCCATCCTGTAGTATTACAAGTATCGGGGGGGGGGGGGCATATAAACACTGTCACCACAGTGAAATCAGTTTCTAACCTTTTTTTGTTACTGTGTTTTTCGGACACAATGACTTTCAATCTCTTACGAAAAGTCTGCCGCATCTTGACACATTGTGCTCAGTAAATAACAAATCAAATCAAATCAAAGAACTTTAACATTCTCAGTAGTTCTTAATACTGATATTGCATAACGTAAATAACAAATACCTCCGCATGGCGCATGTGCATAGGCGGCCATACTGTTTCAGTTAGCTGAGGGAAGAGCTGCGTCAGCATCGTATTTTACGACAATAGCCACTGTGTGCAGACTGCTCACCGAAATTGCTACTGTGAAAGCTATGTTGAAGGCTTAAGATTTTTTACAAATTCTAAAGCCATTGCATCTTGAAATTATGAGAATAAGGATAACGCTGATGAAGAGTTTCCCGATACTAACTTCAAGGTTATTTCACCTGTTGACGACTCTGAACACAGGGGACCCAGAAGTCTGGTTGTTGTTGTTGTTGTTGTTGTTGTTGTTGTTGTTGTTGTTGTTGTTGTTGTTGTTGTTATAAGTCGTTTTGTTGTTTTGTTGACCAATAAAATTCAACGAATATAAGTATTGTGTTATCGTTCCAAACGTAATGTAGATGTCCTAAGAAACACTACATGAACATTTACCCAATGCAACTCTCTCCGAACGACAACGTAAACTGTCTATCTAAAGAATAGGTAGAGAGTGTACGTTGGGAGAGAGAGGCATCAGGTCAAATAATGATAGTGTCCTTGTAGTGTTTTTTAGGACTTCGACATACGTTTGAAACAACAACACAATAGTTATGTTCGTTGAATTTTATTGGTCAACAACAGCAACAACAACAACAACAACACAACTAATATAAACATGAACAACAATACAAACAACAACAACAACAAAAACCAGACCTCTGGGTCCCTTGTGCTCTGAACAGCGGCAGTTTACCCTTACCGGGTGAATACATAATTGTATTTGCTTTTCGTCATCCACTTAAATTCCTAAAATTTTAAGCCATGATAGAAATTTCAATCTGGCGCGCTTTTAATGCGCTTTTAGAAAGAAATAAAAGAAATGTCGACATACCTTCTGATCTAGACTTTGTAGGAAAAGGTTCAATGCACGGGATCACTTCGAAGGATGCCAACAGTCCGAGCAAGACGGGCTGGATATTGCCGAAAAAAAGCGCCAATTGGACCGAGAAATATTTCGGCGTAATTTTGAACTTTTTCAATGCTTGAGTCGATGCCGTGTACACAACACTGAGGGCCTGCATGGCGATGATGGTGGAAACAAGGGCGGCAATAGAAAGATATACGAAGGGTTCGCGGATACTGACCTGTAGAAATATGGAAGACAAATATAAGTATTAGGGACGATAATGGAGGACATGTGAAGGCATTTTTATATGAAATTCAACGAGGCATACTCAATCACGATGGTTTAAAGGTATACAGTCACCTGTAATCTAAATATGCCCATATATGGTCAGAGAGGCGTTCCTTGGTATTCAAAATGCCCATGTGGGGGCGCTGTTTTTAATAAGCGGCCACCACTTAAAATCCGGGATTGGTTAGATTTTCTCTTTCCATGGTAACTGTGGCAAAATTGGAACCGGTGACAGTATACCTTTAATTTCCTTCGACCCTCAATGACCTAAGCGAGAAGGTGTATATCTGTATTCTCTCTAATGTCACAATTGTACGGAATTATACTGAAATTTGCAGTGAAAGTCAAATATCCACTTCTTATTTTTTCGTAAACTTCCAACATTTAATTTTCCATGTATCGTATCATTTTGAATTTGAAACATTTGTAATATTTAAGAAACTCAATACTCTAGTCTAAACATTCGCAAGATCACCCCATCTTTCATTTCTCGCTCATGGAGGGGGATTTTGAAGTTTTGAGCAAAATATGAGCATTTGAAAAAAAAAACATTTCCTTATGTGCTCTAAAAGCCTTTGATAGACTTGCCGGAGCACATATCTGTCTACTTTGCCGAGTTTCAGGAAAATGATCATATTTCCTGTTTCTTGTAGACATTGGAGTACTGTAGATGCAATAATAAATTATACTTTACAAGTACAGTGGCAATACTTAATTACAATCTCCGCGACCTCCATATTATTCGAAGAAACTGAAAATAAAAATAAAGTTATATGCAGTCCTACAGGATAAGTCAGCATACAAGAGGAGATACTCACCTCGCCAGACTTATAACGATCATCGACCCACAATATTACGACGATGAAGTAGACGATAGGACATATCAGAGCAACCTGCATGACCAGCCGACGCAATCTTCGCTGTGTGTTGCTGAAGTAAGAGAAATAAGGCATGCGGGCATCAAAATTACTGGCAGACAAGACACCAGTCTTGGCTCTCTCTCTCTCTCTCTCTCTCTCTCTCTCTCTCTCTCTCTCTCTCTCTCATATGAAGGCCTTGTTTCTGTAATAACTATTTACCACTGTTCTTACTTACTAAGTCATGGACACCTTTGGCAAGCATACACAGCACAGCATCAGGGGAAAGGTGTTCAACTTGACGGGCTGACCTTGAAGCGTGGCCAACATAGCGTCCCTTCCTCCATAATAATCCATGATCAATTTCAGGAACTGGTACATGGTTATGGAGAGTTGTCTGTCGGGAGAAAGAAAATGGCAATGACTCTGTAAATATATTTCATAACTCATTAAAGGAAAATATTATGTTTTTATTGATTTCATTGAATGGATGTATAAAACAGTTTTAGTTCTTACTTTAACAAATTTGCTATCACGTGATTTGTAACGCATGTTTTCATGATTTGATGGGTGTGGATGAAGTCCTTTTTAATTTGTAAAATATATATATATATATATATATATATATATATATATATATATGTATATATATATAATTTATATATATATATATATATATATATATATATATATATATATATATATAACTCCTTCTGTCTGAAGATTGCAGGATGCATGAAACTTAAGTAGCAGATATTATTACTTTGTACTTGATGTAATTTGTGTTATTATTTATAACGCTCTGCTTTAGCATAGAGAATTGAAACATCCCATGAGGACATCTGTATACTTCGAATATATATCATGTGATTCGGTTATTTTGTTTGTGTCTGTAAGTAAGCATAACGCAGAAAATGGGAAAATACGCACGTCGAATAAAGTAATCGCTATTTTCTCCTTGTACTTACATTGATGACGTAAATCTGGTGAATAGAGAAGCTCTTGGAATAAACAAAGCCACTACAGAGCAAACGCTGAATGTCTGGAACGATGAAAAGAAAATGTGGATTATAAACGTTCAGCCTGAGAAATAGTGTGTACAGTATATACTCCATATTGGGCATTTCTTTAATCATGTGATCTTTCTTTGAGCGTCAAACAATATGTCTATACAGAACAGTTACGTCCCTTTGAAAAAGTGTCCTGCCATTGAGGGTATGTTTGAGCGTTGCTGCATGTATTTGACAACAGGTGATAAATATTGCCTGTTTATGCACTGAGGCAACGTGTGATGGAGGGGGCATAAATTCCCACGATGGCAATGTTATAATCAAACATACAATGAAATATGCTGCCAAGATATTGGATGAACATGGTGGAATCACGGAAATAAAGTACTGCAATAAAGTTTGAATGAAAAAAAACTGAAATAAATGGAAAGTCCATTCCTTACCGGATATATACAAAAAATCCATATGATTTTGTTTCGCCTAGACTTTCTTGGAATAGCTTTGAAAACGTATATGGTCGACTCTATGAACATCAGCACAGTGAGGAATACCAGGATAGGTGCCATAGTGTAGAGAACTATGCGAACGGTCGGTGCGTCTTTGAAAGAATATAAACGAACGACACATTAACAAAATAATCCTGTTTAAATAGAGCGTTAAATCGTTGATAATTAGACCAGTTTTGTGCGTCTTTTGTCAGATTTTATTGTTTTGTCATCGAATTCAACGAAGAACGCCGAATCAAGTATTTATTCGTGCATGGCTCTAGGTTGCTTACACTGGTTTAAGCAATAAGATAGCAGGGATTTTGAGAGCTAGCCAAAAAAAGATCAAAGAAACGTCACAAGTTTGAGTGCGCATGCGGGGACATCCCGGTAAAATACCGATGTTAAGGGGTGTTATAAATTTTGAAGGTTACTCAACATCATATTTAGAATGGTCTGAGCCATTGTTGAGAAACTTTGACATGATTATAAATGGTTTAGAGACAAACAAGCTCTGTGATTGGAGCTCGGGGTTGTTGCCAGGAGTAGAGTAATAACCGACAGTCGAACCGACCATTATCGTCCGCCTTCCTTTTTCCCGAAAATGGTCTACCGTATTGCAATTATCAAAAATACAAATCTCATGCTGTGAGAAGGTTTGATTCATAAGATGTTTTTGCCCTTAATTTCGTTGGCCTTTTGTTCGATACTGTTTGAAATGTCGGTCAATACATCATCATTTGTGACAATGCCCTGCCTTAAACACACCCCTCACCACATTTGACATCGTTGCACTATAAGGAACTTAGCCAATTTACAGAGACTCTGTAATCAAGCAAAGCCTGCACACAATAAACATTTTGGTTACACAGGGATTTTGTTGATACATTTATGAAGCATATTCGGGGCTTAACACATAACCGACCTGGATATCACCTACCTTCGAATACTTCATAGGAGTATGGGTATTCTTCTTGACATGACGAGTTGGCCATTATTTTCGATTATTTGCCACTCACACAATCTGAAGGAAAAGGCAAAAAATTAAATCACACTACGGGGGTAAGTTCCTGGTCGTCTTCTGAGTAGCAGCTTGATTTGGAGTGGGTAGAAACGTTTATTTTCATATTTTTCATGATGCATTAAACATAGAAGCTGTTAATATGCCGCACTTAGTGAAACAAGTCAACAACTTGAATCCAATCACGGCGACCAGGCTGAGTACAACGCATCGCACTGACATAACATTAATTCTTCGGGCTCTCTTGACGGTTGACAACTGTAGACTCGCTGACAAACTGTTTCAATACAGACGCTCTATAGCTTCTCGCTTTACAGAGTAGGCTTTGCAGTGATCGAGTGATGGACCTTGCCTTGTCCAAGGTGGGCAAACCGGTGAATGTACCCAGGGCATCCACTGGACGTTCAGGCTTTTCGTAATGGTCCATTCAACCAACGCCTTGCTCTAGATACGAGTTTTGTTACGTCTGTGCACTAGCTAGAACGACAGAGGAAAATGGACCAACTACAGATAATGTAAGTCAAATTGATCAAGCGACTTCAGGGAAATAGATGATGAATAGATGATGATGGGAATCAAAAACACAAAAATAAAAAAAGGGAAAAGTATCCCTGCTTACAAAGTACATGCGTATTTTTTATTAAGATTTCACATACGCTTGAAAGTGTGAGACTGCGAAGATTATTTTAGTGCTCACAATTATTAACAAGATAAAAACTGATTTTTGTTGCGCGTGTGTATGTGTATAAGTTGGTAAATTCTGTCTTTAGCTAACAGAGACCACACTATTGGGTTCCAAATACTGAACGATGGAAATGTATCAAAATTCTCTAGCATTTCTCAAGAAAAGTGCCAAGGTACGTGTCACAGTACGATTATTTTGACCATGCCCCTACCGGGTGAACACATACACACATCCAGAGAAGTTATATCGCTTTATGACCTGACCATTGTCGCTGGGACTTGAAGGCTTAAATTAACTGACGTAACCTTTTTGAATATTAGTGCAAAGGTGAACATGGATCTCGGTGTCTTTGTGATAGTAATACATTTTAGGACTATATCATTGTCCTTTTTCCGTTGACCTCGTTACTTTGTCATAATTTCTGTCAAGCAATTGACTTCAGCCTGGTATTTTATTACAGTTGCTTCTAAAAATGAAATAGGATTAAGAATATAAACATATATATTAGAAATACGTGGACAGCTTCGTGCGTGTGAATTCTCGCAGTGTTTACCGTTGACAGGTGACACAAGGCGATGATCAAATAGTACTTAAGAGGAGACACCCGCCAGGGCGGTATAAGTCATGATATTTGGCAATATTTAAGATGTATATTGCCCACTTCGTGTCAATAATCACGATATTATGCCTGTCAAAGGTGCAAAACGATTGCTTAGCAAGCACATCGTTTCGATAAGACAATGTGGATACTTAACCTAAAATACACATCGGCTTCTCCCCGCGTTTTTGGAGAATACACAGACGCCGAACATGTTCCACATCAATTATAATATTGTCTTATTCGACATTCCATTCTTGTGGGTTGAAGGTGAAAAATAGTTCAAGCGTCATATTTTGCGGGTATCTTGTACTTTAGCGTGGTTTTGAAGAACACGGCGACTCGGAGGGTACACACACATTAAACAAAGTTTTCAAATCCAGCCCTCCTGTATTGGAGTGGAGTGGAAAATTATCAGTTTTTGCTTTCGTTTCGTTCTGTTTGGGACATGAAGAGAACATTGAACAATACAATGTTTCGGTTCGTCTCCATCATTCATCTACACTGGTTAATTTCGTCGATCAGCTACTGCCAGACTGCAGGCCGGCAACGTCAATGTTGCACGTGACACTGTTGAGTTTTTGTCCTGACACGCGCGCCAACTTGCAAGAGTGAACATCATTGAAGTTAAAAATCTAAAAAAAAACACCCAAGCACTTGGAGTGGCATCATGGATGTGTGATGACTAACTCGGAAAATGTGTCCTTGGACCAGTTAAACAAAATTTTACAACGAAATATATTGTTAAAGTTAGCCCACGGCTGCGTTGTATTTCTCTCTGTGACATTGATTTTGCGTACAATTGATTTTCTTCACCTGTTCTTGAGCGGCCCATCTTTATTTGATCTGTTTCTAGAGATATTCTTACAATGCGGCTATTGAAGTGGTTGCCTATGGTCCTTTTTTCAAACAGTTTCAGGGTCTACAGTCTGTCCGAAAATTTGTAGATGATTTGAACATCTACTGCTTTATTTATTTATTTATTTATTTATTTATTCGGAAATCCTACGGGATCAAGTCCCATTTACAGGTTCCTCAAAAGCTCAAAAGAACTACTGTGAAGACAAATGCGCCAAAACGTCCCTCTTAGCCCATCTGAAGTTTAAATTTGTATTTCAGGTAGTATGCGCCTGGAAAGTGAAAGACTTAAACTTTTGCTCAAACTTTCCTGAATGAAACTTTCAACCATTCTCTTACCAAATCAAGAATAAAAATCGGGGGTCACCGTGCAAAGTTTACAACTAGCGAAACAAATCACCAACATTTTGCGATGTTTGAAATTCAAAATGGCCGCCATTCCTGTGTTAACTCTATGAGGGAAAATTAAATTTTGGATTTTCGAAAAACTAAAGACTATGATAGTTTTTCTTTCTCCAAGAGCTTTAAAATGAGCCCCATCAAGTGGTAGATAAGAAAGGAAGTGTATAAATTTGTGAGTAGAGTCCGACTATCTGTCCCCGAGGCGCTTTCTACCTTAAACGCAGGAGCTCTTTTATTGCGTAAAATTTATCCTGGTGCTGTTGATCATATGGTGTGGTAGACATTTCAACGCTACCGTGAGCAATAACCAACATCTGACACGCCTGTTCCACATTCTCATGACAGTTGCCCGCGTGCCTTTCTCGTGACTGCCGTATGACCCCTACATCCATTCAACAGAGACTATTGCACTGAGGACAACCAGTTGCATTTCCTAACTCTACAACGGTCACGGTCAACTATGCCCCCGGACAATGCCCTTCACCTTGTATTCTGAAATGCATATTTGAGCCATCTTGGATCATGAATGGCAATTTTCTCTGGAACGAAGTGGAGAATAATCTATTGCTATAATGATCAAATAGCGACGGAAGGGGTCATACAGGGGTCATTCAAAACGGACTTCTGCCGTATTGACCTGGCCTGGTATCCATACCTGTCAATAGCACGACAAGCAATCATGTCGCGTTGTATGCAAACCTACAAGTATGAATATTGTCCCACCTCTTACAGTGCAATTGTGGGTTTCTGGAAGAGTTTGCAAAAAGACGAAAGCGTCACGTGATCCGCTCGACCGCTAACGTGCCTAATTTTAGTCCATGATTTTTAGTTATATCGATGAGAAAATATCGCTGACCAAGTCCATAAAATCACAGACACAGGGTACATCTCTCTCTCTCTCTCTCTCTCTCTCTCTCTCTGACCTATACTCGATATGTTCACATGAAGAATGGCCCAAACAGTTGTATGACTAATGATAAATGTCACGTGATCTTAAATATAGAAATGTATAGCATCAATCTTAGTACTCGTAAGAAACGTTATTTTTACCAAATCGTACAAAAAATTAACAATTCGTCAGTTTGCCTAACGCTCTCTTCTCACGTTTGATATGATTTAATTGTACAGAATATATCACATTCGGCAACTGTACATCTCAAACGTCATGATGAATTGTTGTCCTATATAGATTTG
>LD348665.1:150889-162830 GCA_001465055.1 Ptychodera flava | reverse complement strand
TATGAGATATCGCACACACTCTACTCACTGGTTTTCGCTGAAACTCACACATGGTCGTAATTTAGGAATACATCGCTGCCAGCGTTCACACACACACCCCACGCCAAAGAACACTTCAAAAACAAAATAAGCGAGGAAAACAAGCAACATTCAAGGCAAATGTTTCAGGCGCTAATGGTAAGTAACATAATCTTTTTTCTTTCTTTCAATTTTCTGACACTTCACCCGTCCTCACATCAAAACAGTTCATGAAATGTTCAAATAGATATTTGTCAAGCAGTGTTAGAGCTGGAGATAGTGACAAGAAAGGAGGGCTTGGGAAGGTCTCTTTCACCACCAATGTTGTCTTCGATGGCATCACTGAACTTGTCATTGGGAAAAAAATGAAAGAGGGTACCACTTATGGCGAATGTACCCTTAGATAGTCACTTAACGTCTGTACTTTACGAAGCTCTGTCCTCCTCCTCCAAGGCTAGTCTATATGTCGTTATTCGTTCCGGTTTTAAGCTATGGGTCAGTTGTTCCGCATCATTTGCGCTCGGTATGTTTACGAAAAGCCGGTAGACAGGCTGGGTGCTGACGGTTGAAACCGCAGGCAGATGAAAGGAAGGTTACAGGTCCCACGATAAATACGGCACCGTGTACGAGTACGATACTAATCAGGGGACAGTTTTCACACGGTGCTAAATATTTGCCGCAAAGCAGACTATGCACCCCAGAATCTCAACAAGTGGTACTCGCCATCATTACACTGGGAAGCCTCTACAATTGCACACATCGAATGCATAAGATGTACGCATGGTCTGAACAGTCAAAGTATGGAAGGCTAATTTCAGCACAATAGTAGGCTTACCACTGTTTAATATTTTAACCTTTCTCTCTTTTTTCCAAGTGGTTTGTCACTAGTACGAGATATACAATACTTAACCGCCAGATCTGAACAGAAAATACGTCCCAGAAATACCCCTTACGTTAGATCAGAAGTGATATGCTACGGCGTGGACTGAATTCATATTTTGAGTAATTTATTGTACTATGATTATTTGTGGATATTCCGAACCTTAATATGTAGACCTCACTTTTGATTTATGCGATTATAATAATTCCGTTTAAGCTTATACCATGAAAGTGCTGAAGCAAAACTGCTAAAAGAAAACACACTTTGCGAAAAGTATTAACCAATGTAACGTTTATAGTATCATTGTCACATCAACCATCGCTCATTTCGGTGACTAGGTCTTCACAAATAACAAATAACAGAACGAAGAGACTCTGTTTGCGAAGCTAACTTTCATTCTTTCAACTTAATTTTACTCAGAATGGTTCAAACCACCTAATGGAGACAATTAGCTTGAAGGAAAGCAAGACGATGAGAATGTTGGGGAGTACGGCATGAGTCTGAAGATGGCTGCAAAATAACGCCTGTCTTCGTCTGGCGTTTCAACATTTGTTTCCTGAAAAGATTGCCTGGTTTAAACGGTGTTGCGATTATCAACAGTAGCATGTTCATTATTGGGATCAAAAGTAGCGTGTAATACCGCACACATTTAAGGCGAAAGTTGAGAGAAATTTGCAAACTTGTGTGTCCAGATGAACTATTGCCCGGGTACTGGAGTTGCAGATACACTGAAGATCGGACCATAACCACTGAATAAATCTGCACTTTCTCGAAACACCTTACAAACATCGAAATATGTGTACACATTGCTTGTGACTCGCTGACCTTTTTCGTTACGCATGCATTTTCATTTCATGATTCATTACGACAAGAAACCTCTACATGTCTTCCTTGATTCCTGTGCCGAGTAATTCGTTGCAATAACTCCTGAAATGATTTTAGACGATGACCCTACATGGTGTGAACATGTCGCAGCATGGAACTTTGTGAATAGTGTCGTGGTTACCGCAGAAAAAGGCGCAAACCCTGAAGGATTAGCTATCACTCTATATTATCAATTTAAACGCTGGTAATAAAGATAAGTCGTAGAAGAACAAAAACTAGCACACTTTGCCAAACGAGTTGATAATTTCGAGACTTTACGAGAGTTTTGAATAAGTGGGTACCGCGTTGACTTCAGAACAAACGCGATACAGGATTCCATCGTCCTCTGTACAAGGCAGTCAGTTTCAAGTTTCCTTAAACGCGGATTTCTGATTCCAATCACTCAATGCCGTGTTCATTTCAGATTGTACTCTGGCCTTTATCAATCGATTTGTTGAGGATCTTAACACTAATACAGTGGGGCAAGAAAGTAGTCGAAACAGGAATGTGTTTGTGGAAAACGGCTTTGAAGGTAGGTTTACTACTTTGGAGTGGCTGTACTTCTAACAGTTGTAAAACAAACATTTCTTTGTGCAGAATATCGTCACTCAAATAATTTACAATAATCATTGGATCTCAAGGTAGATGTGTGGTATAAGTAATGTATGCCCGGATTTAAATAGAAAACAAAGTCACTCTTACCTCAAACTATCAGATAAAAACAAACAAACCCAAAAGAAAATTCGAATTACATTGCAAGGAGACTTATCGATCACTCACTACTCAATTATTTAACATCAAGTCAGCCTACCGTGTTGAATTGTATGTAAGATTTAACACGAGACAAATAATTTCTGACAAGGGGACGGCTCGAAAGTTCTCCTTCTTTTAGGAATGCCAAAGTACCGAAAAACTTAACGCAAACAGGCTGACCATTAGATACAATACGACAAAAGTGGATTTCTGAAGTTAGGAATAAGTGAGCGCAACAATATTATCAATGGAAACCTGACTGAACCCTATCAGACGCATTACAGCCATATGCGACGGTTGTAAGAGCGAGCACCTGTTAAGTACATCGTTTTGAAATCAAAGGTCGTCCTCTATGGTGTAATCACTGAAGGTATAGTCTTATTTTCTGTAAAAGCCGGCTATAGTTGTAACAGCGTGTTCTGGTATTGGAGAAAAGTTTGCCCGTGCCTGTATATAGCCTATTGGAAGTACTATTAATGTACTATTAACCCATTTAGAGGTCGAACAGGCTTTCATTAATCTCACCAGGAAGAATTGTCCAAGTGGAGTCAAAATGATAAATCCGTTACACAAAACCACAAAGGCCAGACGTTTATGAAAGGGGGTAAAATGACATGTAACAAGCTAAGAGCTACGTTCCAGAAACCATACTTACCACAGGACTAAAACTTGATCGTCACAGACGGACTACCCGAACTGAATCAAGTCTGCCTCGATGACTCTACGCTGTCATGGGCCGTGACCAAGGAACAGGTGTCCACTTTCACCGTCTTCAAGGTGTGACAAGAGGTTTCTGGATCGTCAGAAGGATATTGTACCATCTTATCAGAAACTTCGATATGTCCATATTTACTTTACAGGTAGGGTTTATGACACGGACCAAATAAATCGGTCGATGATCGAATTGGTTTTGTTACGACAGAATGAATATTTGCTTGCGTAAGTGAAATGAACAAATATAATGAAACGTACAAACACGACATGAAGTATGACACAGCTAGCGGATGCAAAGTCACTCGTGATTGGTGAAATACACGGAGATTCGACAGCGGCATTGAAAATGGAGGAATTTGGTGCGAGTTCCCGCTATTTGTGTATAGTTGGGCTGTATGTGACTAAAAAGACATATTTCTCTGTTAAAATTATGCTTTTCAACTATTTGTTCGTCGCAAGAATTGAGTTCTACCGTACGCCAGGCGTGGAATGATCATCGGAGCATTGCGAGTAGAGTGACTTTACAATGTGGCATTTAACAATTAGCTGTCAATTGCTGCAATGATTTCCAACGATATTCCAGTGACGATCGACTGCATCATTCTCAATGAGATCTATATCCGCAATAAAAAATGTAATCTATAAAAGTCGTAAAAATTAGCGGAAATAGGATATGAACATGTTACATCGAGATTTCCTTTAATGACTGTTTAACATAAAGATGAATTCCTTAACTTGTGCATGTGTCGTGGGTAAATGAACGTTTGATGACGAGTCGTCCGTTGAGAAACCAAAAATCACGTCAACTATAAATGTCACTAAAAAGTCACAATATTCTCTTCGGGTCGACTTTCTGATTATAGACCAATGAAATTCTTATCAATGACACTTTGACATTTAAATTATCATTTCTCAAACACGTGCAGGCAAAGTGTTTACAATATCAAACCTGGGCCAGCAGTCAGATCTCTCCTTTTCTACTGTCAAGGGTCAAATCTAGTTGTAGTTTCCTAGACTTTACGTCTGCGGTATCAGGTCAATGAATGACAGTCGTTTTTTTTATTATCAATGAAAAATGCATATTGTGCAGTACTTGCTATTGTCACGAAGCCGAATGTACTTTAAAACCTTTTTTTCTTTAGATTTGATTTTCTCCGACGAAACATTGAATTCTTGAACACGATGGCTGTCCGGAGAGTTGCACCAAGTCAGCTCCAACGGTTGAACAATACGCATGTGCAAATGCTTCCGCTTTCCCTGTTTGCTTCTTGAGAAAAAGGCCAAAAGGCCAACACCTGAAGTTGTAATTCGAGTACAAGACTGCAAATTTTATTAGATCTGAAAGGGTTACTCTGAGCATTGTGAGAAATAAACCAGTTTGAGGAGAGAGTTCCTCAAACTGCCACTTTCATTGAGCTCTACACAAGCATTGTCGTGGACTCAAGTTTGAAACACTCTCAACCACTTATCATCCATGCTAAAACCTAAAACCAATGGTGAACAAGTGATGACTCAGCATTTTATTTCTTGTATCCGGTAAATACACTACCGTATATTTTAATAATTAGCATGGTGATCCTGGTATATCTTAGAGCGGAGTTTGACTTCTCCTACTGAAGAGAGCCCAAAAATCGCCATCCAATGTAAGGAGAACGGAATATCATCAACAGAAAGCTGTCAGCAGACAAACATCCTATACTTCTGAGTTAAATTTTAGAATGTTGCTGTAACATCCTCCGGAGGTCTTGATGATAATAATTGGCCTCAATGCAAGGATGGTCAGACAAAGTACGCGGCATTATAAATATTCGAACAAAATCTTTAGCATTACAAACTTCTCGAGATATCAATATGGCCACGGAGGACCATTTATCACGGGCAAAATAAGATTGATTCAGTCAATAAAGTTATGATTTACAGATTTATTGCTCTTAACTTTTCCGCCCAGATGGAAAATATTTGTCTAAATAGATTGTGGTTTATTGCCCCTTGCATACGTCAATCGAGGACTTAAATAAACTAAGCATACATTTACGTTTGTACAGTTTTCTGATTACACGTAAGTTTAGTACTAGGTACTGACTGACACCCGATATGGGGATTCTTTTCTCTGAGTGTTTGTTTGTTATCATGATGCCGCCGTTGAGGTTAGCGGCAAAGGTTGGTCGATTCCGCGGCAAAATTCTGCCCTGATTTGCGTCGGTGTGATACTGAAGCGGCACGATCAGACGGAGGGGCCCTTAGACCAACCTCAAGCTTAAGAGAAACGACAGGTTTGATAAGACAATCACAGGGATATTTTAACTGTGACTTTTGATCCTTGTGTTTGCATCAACTTCCGACGGTTGTTCAAGCTACTCTGATGTTGAATGGCGAAGTGCGCAGTGGCTGTAAATTTGTTTTGTGTCTATTTCATAAGTATCATGTCGAAACTAACAATAAGCATAAGTTTAAATAACTTTTCTTTTTTTAAAGTACACTTTACAGCAACATTAATCATAAATTTGAAAAAAGACGCAAAAGCAATGCCAATCATACGTTTGTTTCTCATGCTTGGTCTCTTACAAAAATAGGGCGGTCATCACGCGGGGTATTTATTTTGTTCAGGATTTCGGTCATGAAAGTTAATTGCTGACATGAAAAAAAAAACCGAACAAACACTACTATTTATTTGCAACTAGCAGTGTTTCTTAAATGTAGCAAGTTGAAGACGATAATTCACAGTTAGGGCATTATAGCCAGGCGGGTGGGTACATGTGACCATACAGAATTGAAACTTTCTACTGTGCGTAATCCTCTGTCATTTCATGTTAACCTTTTAAGGTAGAACGCGACTCGGGGACAGATATTCGGACTCTCAAACTTTTACAATTCTTTTCTGATCTACCACTTGTGGGGTTTATTTTAAAGCTCTTGATGTAAAAACCTTTCAGGGTCTTAGTTTTATGAAAATCGAAAATTTTATTTTTCTTCATAGAGTTAACACAGGGATGGCGGCCATTTTGAATTTCAAATCTCGGTAAATCTTGGGTAATTTGTTTCTCTTGTATCAAAATTTGCATGGTGACCCCCCAATTTTTATCTTGATTTTGAAAGAGAATGGTTGAAATATTCATCGAGGAAAGTTGAAGTCTTTCAATTTCGAGACGCATACGACCTTAAACTAATTTTTGATTTCCATCGGCGGAAATTTGCACTGAGAATGTAGTATGAGCTATGTTTACTGGGCGTTTCTAATTTTCCTATACGCTGCATATTTAAGCACTGACTTCAAACACCAAGTTTTAAAATTCACTTTTGACCCGAAAAATTAGGCACTTAACCTTTTACTCCGAGCCATCGATTGCCTGCTAGTGTCAAATCATCACAGACAACAAAAGCAAATACCGGGTTTCACAAATATGAAATCTTATATTGGGGCAATCGACGAGATGGTACACAGACAGTGCATATATGCACAACGCACCAAATGTGTTTGTGTGTCTTGTCTTTGAGAATCTGCCGCTTGCAGGAAATTTAGTGTAACTTCAGTTGCATTTGAAAACAGTGTACAAAACCTAAATCGGTGATAACGTTGGGTATTTATTTAAGTCATCATTTAATTTACGCTGACAATTCGTTGTAGAACTAAAAGGCCTCCATGGGAAAATACAGTTTAGCAATAAAATACTTTTGTGGAACGTTGCTGAGAAAATTCTAACATTAGAATATTGATGCTTTACATCATAAGATAAAGCTGCACTTATAATGCCCTTGCTGTTGTTGTGTCCCAGGCATGTTATGATCATTTCCCAATGTCATTGGGACCAATTTTGTAAATTGAGAACCCTTCATCCGTTCCATAACGGCCCAAGTACAGTAAATTGTGTCATTTTGTCCTAACCGTGCCTCATACACACTTACAAAACACGGACCTGGAGATTCTGTTTCTTCTGACAACACATCTTTAGAGTTTCTGTCATGTGATCACTGAATCTTAACAACGTTCTGAGAGTTGGATCTTAAATTTCTCGTCACACAAAAAAGATTTTCGTGCTCCCCCATTGGTCAAGAGTTCTTGGCAATCAGCAACAGTGTGTTGAAAACACTTCATCGGAATGTAAGTAGCTTGGAGAATGCCAGAAGCCTTCATTATAGTCACTGCAACAACGCAACACGTAAACTTTGTCGGCTGGAAGACAGAAAAATTATGTTAAATATAAGTTCATCGTAGTGAGGCAAGCTGCCGACCGCAGTGTTGCTGTCAACATGTATTGTTATTACATAACAGAGAAACTGAATTACTCCTACGAGCAATGCCAAATGTTTACAAAACTGAAATTCCGAAGAACGTTATTCATGTGTAAAAATGGCGGTTTTTGATGAGCGAAGCAAAACTATTGACGTCATCCTTGAACACATTATCATATGAGCAGCATTTCCCTTACACTTTCAATAGATCGTGTATCACAAGCATATATATTGCTGATTTGTTGATGACTCAAGTTTAGATGCAGCATTATCGTGTCACGTGGTATAAAGAAAATGAAATGGAAACTTCTCAAAATGATTATAATAATTACAAGAACGGGTTCGAAATCAAAATTTAAAATAAAATTATGCAGAATAACTAATTTGTATGCTCTATGCACTCGCCATTCGTTCTTGCTTTAGCAAAAAATAGTCATTCCCTCCTGAGCAAAGTTAAATAATCTCCCAAAATACTTGCTTGCTTCAAAAACCTTCTCATTTATGACTAGACTACAGGTGCTTCTGCCAGGCTTTATATACACATCAGTTGTCTGGGTCATCGCATGTGACTGTGCCGGGTTTAGTTGAACTCTGTGACGGTTTCACAGATACTGCATTTTAGTTTCACCGTTTCTTTTTCCTATGACCTTTGTCCTACTTTAGATATGGAGTATCGCACCGTATTTCTGATTATTTTTTTTTCTCTTTCTCTTGGCGCGTTGTCTTGGCAATCTCGATGTTTCTACCTTCTACCACATTCCTGATACTGCCCTTTTGTCTCTAATTTTCAATCTCATTCTACGCCTCCCCCCCCTCTCTCTCTCTCTCTCTCTCTCTCTCTCTCTCTCTCTCTCATCAACAAAAAACATACAAACATCACCAATGATAAGAGGAAAAATCCAAAAGACTAGAAAAGACGAGCGAGTTATAAAAACAGCTCATTATAACTCTCCCGAATTGATTCATCCATTTCCAGTAATGGCTCATAAATGCAGTTTAAAAATATTTATGCACAGAATGAATCTGAAAGGGACATGCTTTGTTGTGAACACCGGGTTTATCTTAGCTATCAGGCGTCATTCCTACAGTATGAACACCCTGTCCCAAGGCATGGACACGACTTTTACAAATGTCAAACGGATAAGTAGAGTAGTTTTCACATGTATGTGTATTGGTCATCGCGTTTATATTTTACACGTGCAGCAAGAGGGCGTAATCTTCGCTGTTCAAACATACACACATGTCAGCAAAAGTCACTCATATAAAACAAATATCGACACAAAACGTTTCGCAAGTCTGCCTGCCTTCTTTCATGTTAACCGGGAGAAGTATTTCCATAGTTTCTGAAAAGACCAGATAATATCGCCTTTGAGATTTGGTAAGGCATCCAGTCAAGGAGCTGATCACACTCGCTGCCCTAGAAAAGTCTATTGATGTACATAGACTAACAAGGTCGACCCAAACACATTAGTTTTCGTTCTGGTTTGGTTTTGGTTTGGGGTAACTTTCGCACGAAACGAATAAACTTTAGAATATTATCAGTAGTGTTTCTTACAATGCTTAAGAGTGCCTCCATCCATTTGACCCATATTTAGTGACAATGTGACGAGTGGCCATCTGATACTCATTGTTTTCTATTGTGTATTTGTTTATCGTGCATGTTAGATTATCATAATTATGCAATCTGTCTCAAAACGTAAATATGTGAGCCAGACATAACAGAATGTTTCGATATGCATGGTAAGGGTATTATTCATACAAATTTTCGGCAAGTTTCTACCCGTTGGGCAAAAACAAAGTCATCTTTGAACACAATCAATGTTGCAACTTTCAAATTGATTAAAAAACGCTTAAAATATTTTCTTCCATTTCAAGAAAAAAAGAACAAAAAAACAAGAAAATATATTGTCTCAATTTGACAGCACAGCACCCTCTAGTTTTATGAATTTTAATGCATTCAAAATTAGACTCGATAAGTAGTTGAAGATTTGTGTCTCACAGCATCGCTGCCTTCTCCAGATATGACTTTGTAGGTTTCGGGGGACAAATGATATGGGATTACCGCACAGCTCTGCGATAGAGAGTGTATCGACCCCTTACTTGAAGATCGCGATCTCTATAGATGTAGAAGTATTTATTGCACAGGCATGTATTGTAGACGTATTTATGTGGTGTGCGACCGGGGTCAACATATTTTGATATGGCATTATAGATTCTCTGACGGCATCCAAGGAACGAGGTCGATAACTTTTAGTCTCTTTTTGGTCCCCTTTTATTTCGGGTCAGGAAGTCATATATTTTACTCGGCTGGCTAAAACTGATCAGAGGCACAACTCCTCCCTGCATTGCCTCAACCTACTTTGATGGCGTTTTGAAAGAAGTAAACATCGATCTCTGACACCCGAAGCCCAAATTTAGGAGGACAATAAATGTTTTTTCTTCATTTTTGTATAGGACAGAAAGAACATTTCTTATCTCCTGCCAAATTTACGCTTAAATACAAAGCAAGGTTATTACCCCTGCAAACATAGCGCACTATATAGTATATGACGTGTTTCCGTTCACAAGGCACTTTTTGTCGGCACTCAAATGCGATTGTACACAATAAGCTTAACATTGGATATTCCATACCAGACAGGCTGCATCGCCAAGTTACCGGATACGATCAGCTATAGCTGTAATATCTCTTACATGGTCTTTTCGGGGTTATGTGGATGTTCCGAGGTCAGGGTTTTTTGAAATTCATCTAGTTCACTTTAACAATTCAGCTGAGTATATCCAACTAAACCTGCTGCAAACCTGCTCTTCATTGTACTTCGCTTGAGGGCGCTCTTTATCGTCATTTTGAGGAAGTTCGTTGCGTCGGTGCTCACATTGACTGTACTTTGACTAGTATATATTTCCGAATTTATAGAGCACAAGACTTTCAGTTTGTTATTGAACGAAAGTGGCGTTATTATGCTCTGCCTGATGGTTTCTAGAGATTGGCTGGCATCAATTTATCATTTTAATATTGATAATAAAACGCCTAAACTTGATGCAACCGTAAGCTAATGTATGTGAACAGACGTAGACATGAGTGCGGTTCAGCAATGGGCCCTCCGAAAGGGTCTGCATAAGCATTACATTTGCCCTGCTTAGGAATAAAGAAAGCGAGCTGTGTCTATATAATCTCAATGTGGAGGAGAGACTGTGATTTTCGGTCGCCAGTAGGTAACAGGGTAAACAATAGTCAAGCGATGTCAGAGATATATCATGGGATATTACAGATTTGAGCACCGTTTTCTATTAGAATGTGTACTTCTGAGACGAAACTGTCACTGAAAGCGTTTTTAATCAACTTCGTAATCCGAACAAGCAAAAGATGGAAGGAAAGTCGATCGAATTAAATTTGCTTGAAAAAAATTGTATCGCACGAGTGGCGATATGTACACGTCATGGTTTCTTGTTTAGAAAGCAAGCACAAAATAGAGAAATATAACACACATCCGACGCTGTTGACAAAAGTGGTAAATGGAAATGAAAGGGTTAGATCGTATACATGATGACATCATAGCTCATGGTACACGTGACGTTGGACGAGTCCATGTCATCGCATGAAAGTTAATCATGTCCCGCTTGCTGGAGGGAACTGGGAATCGTGTCAGCAGTTACCCCCAAAATGAAAGTGATTGTCGTCGATGTTGAAAAGACGCCAACATTTTCGAAGATAGCTAGCGTATGCAGTGGTTTTCGTGGAGACGATATGCAAAACTGTCGGTGAACAAAATACAGCTCTAAATTTGTCTTGAAAACAACGAGCCAGTGTTATGTCAATATTCACTATCGATCTCCAGGTATGGTCACGTGGTCTTGTTATGGTTAAAACTACGACGATGATATAGCAGTGAAAGAGTAGTAACTTGCTGGTCTGTTTTAACACAGCCATCAACACGGTCAACCTGTCCCGTCGGGCAAATGAAAAGGCAATTTCACGGAGTCTGGTCGTATACCCAGAGAATGTATGATTAGATATTTTAGCTGCATGGCCTTGCATCCTATTCGATCAACTTGTATCATGTGGCCATTCGGTATCCGGTTAACAACCGGGAGCAACGCTGTTGCCTGTCTGTATGTCCAGCTGCCACACTGCGGTGAAACGGTCTCTCAAAACCAACCTATCAGAACATGAAGAAGTAAAAAGAGTATAGTGATACAAAGTTGTAGCACCACCATAACAATTAGGCTCTTTAGTGTCAGTTGATTACAAATTTATGTATTTTATGAACTATGACAAACCTCGATATCTGCTAAAACCACTGGTCCGACTGGTTTGAATTTTGGCAAATATATACGCTATGATGTCCTTGTGTAGATATGTCTTGGTAATCGAAAAAATACGGTAGACATTTCTGACAATTTACTTTTCTTTGAAAATCTTTGAAACCGCTTGTGAAATGTCCTCGAAATTTAGTATGTAGCTGACTAAAGATGACGTCATTA
>LD348665.1:113132-147774 GCA_001465055.1 Ptychodera flava | reverse complement strand
CCCCCCCCCGAAATCAAATGGTCCACCCCTAAGTTTGGGAAATTCGCTTTTCGCTGTCCATGAGATTAGGTTGCCTCCATCACGAATCTAGACTTGCACTTTTGTTGCTCAACTGGCGTACAGGCGTAGAGATCAAATGTCTAGACAAACCTTGCCAAGATCTCTATATTCATTGGTCAATAACCCCTCGCTTGAAGAGTCATGCGGATAGAAATTAAATCGAAATGCATCTATATAAACAACCCTTTCAACTCGTCGTAGCGCTGAGAAGGTTTGGTTCCTTGGCGTGACCCACTTTTTCATAGCGTGGGACGTTCTCTTTTGCCAAAATCCTGCGAGGTGGAAAGTCCTCACACGCAATGAAAGAAAGTTTACTGAATCCTGATGAGGCTACATTCCCGTGCGAGCCGGTTAGGTATATCGGCCAAAAGCGCGATCGAGTCCTCACCCCCAACCTTTTTTTTTCAAATAGATAAAGCATGGTAAAATTGCATGCAATGGGCATGGGGTTGACGCGATTCTTGACTGGAGTTAGAACCGCATTTTTGCTATTAAATCGGTAATGTTTTGCTACACTGTAACGGGCAGTCTATTGTACGACCAGTTTGTTGGCCCAGGGGTTGGTGAATAAACTTTCTTCCAGGGTTCATTTTAATTTCAAAGAAACCCCTTTGTTTTTCCCCCCGGACCACTCGAAGTCTACGGTCTTGTCTGAGAAGCTTTCGGTTGTTCATGTGTTGATAATCCCGTATGTACACTTTCATTGTGTTCGTACGCTTTTGATTCGCTTTGTCGCGTCGCGGAATTGCGCAACCAGCGCAGCTACTGCAGATTTTCACAAGTACCAATCACGGTTTTCGTGGGCCCATTGTTTCCATGTCGTACCTCCTCCCTCCAGCCGGCGCGGTGTCCCCTCTTCCAACTTGACAGACGTTGCCTTACACAGTCCGTACATTTGACTACGGCACCTGGCACAAGTACTTGTAAGGTAAGGAGTAACCCAACACGCGGATCGGATGGGGAATGCACTCCAAGAGAGCGCTTATGGCGTTGATGGGGCGTAAACCGGCTTCGAATTTTGCTGTCGATTTCTGTTTGCAATGATAACCCGTGACCCTTGTACAGAGTAACCTTTGCCATTTAACGCCGTGGTTCTATGTGGGTTGTGTGTTACCATTGGCCACACCTGGTCCAGACGTGTGTCGTACGGTGGTGGTGGGCTTCCATTCATGGGAGTGTACTAACTTATTCTTCCAAGATAAGATTATATATGTCAAGCAGATCAGGTAAGAAGTGAAAGAGTTTCTCTGATGATGCTTTGTAGAATGAATCCGTAAAGCAAAACGCATTGTTTCAATGATTGCATCCCGAGCCTATATAAAGCGTCATCTCCGCGTGACTGCTTGCATATGCGTCTTGGCTTACTTACACTGTCCTAATCCCACATGGCTTTGTACAAGTGAATGTCGTTCATTTTGATGACCAAATTTAAAGCACGTAAATAGGAGGTTTTAAGTGTCCCGCACGCATGTGACGGGTTTCGAACAGCAAAACCTGTGAAACTTTTCTTGTTTACAGCATTGCTTGTCAAACCATGGTCGAGCAGACTATTGTCACGAAAACTCGAGAATGCTTTGTACACTGTACATGTATACAAATGGAGGTAAAAAAATACCTCAATGATCTAAGCTTATACAGACTTCCTCGGCTTCTTAACCTTGAAAATAGTTTTTTGTTAAATGTTTCAAATGCGGCTCACTCTGCCCATGACCAGACGGCGACAACAAACCAGACAAGGGCTGGTCGTTTTCGACACCAGTCCGTCAATTCAAATTACTGAAAGCGGTGCCTCGAAATGTGTGGAAATAGTCTGCTCTGAAACGGTGCAAACGATGTTTTGAATAATGCATGTTTCTTTGTTTTCATGAAGGTTCAATGAGTTGTTATACTGCTGTGCCAACTTGTCCCATGTTCACACATTTAACAGTGTATATGTTTTATCAAAGTTACGCGCAGTTTCATTCAAGCCAAAAAGTGAAGCGATTTCTTTCTCGTCATTTAAGGTCAAGACTCGCTCCAAGACTAAAAAAACCAGAGAATATCCGCTTTATGTACACAGAAAAGCTCAGCTCATGCGTTTGCGAAAAGTTACAGTAAAACGTTTCCAGATTTGTAAAGGACGCTGTTGGTAGTTCGGACAGAAAGCACTAATGCCAAATGGAAGCCCCAAAAATGTAATGAGCTCCTTGTGTTTTTGAAGGTCGGGATTATAAACAATGGTTCTTCCCTTTTCACTTCTCAATCGTTTTGCGAAGAAATTTCACGTGTAACTTAACAATTAAGGCAGCGCATCTAAAATATTTGACGGAACACGGTCACCCGTGGACGGAAATCGGTTGAGGTGTATGCAGTTACTGTTTTGTGGTTTCGTTGTTTATTTCATTCTCCACATGACATAGTTGTATTAGTTCTGGCAAATATCGCTCTCTCAGCAGCTAGCTGAGTAGCTGCTTTAGGTTTATTATCGAACCATGGACCATGGACGTATCTATGGTATATCCATGTATGGACGCATGTTCGACCACGGAGAGGTGTCACACCATAATTCGACGTAAAACTACTGCTTTTCGATATTCGAAAAGCAGTTTTGTGAAGAAAGAGGCAAGTGTCCGCATTATTGAAAAGTAGATGAGCTTTTCGAGTCTTTGTTACCGCCCGTGTATTGAGAAGGCGCTGAGCTATTTCGGGTCTTTTGTTGCCGTCCCGGTACCTCTAGAGGCGGTTCTTTTCTGTCTTTAATAAAGGGACACTTTTGTTGATTTTTCCCCCACTATTTTTGTTTGGTATACCGATTGGAAGTTCATCATATTCTACTCCCACAAGCATTTTGAAAAACCAACTCATTAGCTTGTCAACACAGCAGACAGCGTCTACATGTGTAAATGCACTATTGTTGTTTGCATTTGAATTCTCGCCCGTCACTTGTCAACAATAATAATAACGATGCAGTTTACACCTGTACAGGCTTAGTTGACAAGCTCAAAACTGCGTACCTCAACATACTCTGGGGAGTAGAACAAGAACTGTTGTAAAAAAATTCGTCAAAGTTACAAGCTACTGACACAGTTTTAGGGATATCGAGAGTCACATAACAATAGCGGGTCAAAGGTTACCACTCTACTTTCGGTGAGATAAACATTACCGGAGTTAAGTTGCACCACAGTTGCACGTTTGGTGTGGTTGGCGTGGAAAGCATGGCATTTCGCAGAGCTATAGTCTTTGATACTAAGTAATGACCAAATCCAAACGGAGGTGACAGGCAGAGGTAAGGAAACTCCTCGTTCTGCAGTAAAGTCTTCGAGGACCTTTTCTGTGACTTCTATGACCCCGGGTACGTCTTGCTGCGCGTAGATACATACCATTTCTACTTTCTTTTTGTCTCATAGCAGGACTTTAAACTATTTGGAGTTACCTTGAGAAGCTTACATTTATACAAAGCAACCATTAAAGCTCGATGCCCCAGGACAGTTGAGCGTCAATTGCTTGTGTATGCTCTTCATATTCAAAGCATGGATGTAACGTGTAAAGGTCTGATAGCGCCTTTGTACATTGTAGTACCGGGCTAGGGAGTAATAGACTGTTATCACGACCCAAGGGCGTTGAGCGTGAGGTATATTGTCAGCATTTATTTTTCAATTCTCGCTAGGCAAAATATGTCACCGATAAAACTGTGTTTTGGAATCAGCAATGCCGTCAGCACGGTTGTCGCCTCGGGCCTGGGCTACTCATAGAAACTTCTCCTTAGTTGCAATATGGAGGTAGAAAGAAAGAAAGATTTCTTTCCATGGTTACAGCATGGATGTAAAATAGATTTTTACATTACAGTATACACTACGCTTCCACCGAAGCCTATGTGGAAGCATAGACAGAGGTCTATGGTTGAAGCGTAACCTATGTCGTAATCGAGGAGAGGTCCTACAAGTGGGAAGCATTGTGCTCGTGTAAAATGCGGCCGCGGCTATAATGCCAACAGGTCATGGGCTAGTCCGATGACCTACGGCATGACATGTCGCGTATCCATAGTATGGAGGTAACCTCCATGATCCATAATGACACTGGAAAATATCTATGAAGTAATGATATTCAAAGTCAGTAAGTGTAGCCATCTAACATTATTGTGTAGCACTTCCCTATTACTTACGCATAGACCCTCGAGAAAAACGTTTTTCTCAAAGGTCTATGGTTTACGTCACGAAAAAAAGGAAAGGAAAAGAAATTCCACTCTTATTTTCCGTGTTACAGAAACGTGAACAGGGAGATCAGATCGGCCATACTGGGAGAGGTCACCGTGTTTAGTCGCAATTTTGTTTCTGTCACAGCTTTTCATTATCTATAAACTTTGGACCGGCCTGTTCATATAGATGTGTCTTATGTGGGCATAATAAACCAGTTTGCTAGCGTAAATCCATTGTGAGATTCCTACAGACGACTCTCTTTCTATGGTAACTGAAACATGTCAAGGTCCGAGTACATTGTTGTAAAAGTTCGGTCCGACCTGAGTGGTTTTCTATGGCTTTACACTGTCAACATAATTTCTTTGTATGTGCCTGGACAAAAAAGCAACTCAGTAACTTTCTCAGCTCAGCAATGAGCGCGATGTTCTGTAAGGGACGGACCATTAGATCTTGGGAGGGGGTGGTCAAAAACAGAAAAAAATTCATAGCAGAAAGTTAGGAAAAATCTTCAGACTAGTTTGCAAAATAAAAAAAATAAATAAGAATACAAATGCGTAAAAAAATCTTGAAAAATCTTGAATTTTTTTAGATTTTACCGACAGGAAGCAACTTTCTGTATTTTTAGTACATCCTCCAGGCACATTTTTAATTTTGATCTATACATTTAGAGTGACTGTATCCCTTATACTGGAAGTTGTGATTATCTTATCTTTTCAGGACTTTTGTATTCTGATCACTTGAAAATTATAAAATTATAGAGCCTGTTTTCTACTTGTTTCCTGCGTACAAACCAAGCAGGTACACTAGGTATAACATTGAAACTATGGTATGGTTGTCAAGACAAAAAGTTATATTTGCCTTTTATGTATCATTTTGCTTTTAAAAAGGCATTTTCAATTTTTTTTTCTCAAAAACAGCCTTAAAAACAACAGCAACACAATTTTTATTATTCAACGATACACTACGTAGAATGCCATCTACCCAACAAATCCCAACACAAAAACACACAAACGGGTTGAACTTTGAAGGTTTCTCTATAGCAAATATTGAATAAATCTGCACGAATAATCGTTTGTGTGTACCAAATGCTGAATGACAATTATCTGAAGAATATTTTCCACCACAAAAAGAGCATGATTTAAAAAATTCTTAAGGGTGTTACGTGCAGAGAAAACGAACAAAAGGGTGAACTCAGCAAATAACGTTTAAACAGAATTTATTACAAAAATAAAACTAATTGCTAAGTCAGGGATAGAGTACAAGCTTTAAAAGTGTACAGACTACTTATCTCAGCTGGGACGGCAAAGCTCCAGTCTCAGAGTTGTAACAGTCAGTCGAATGAATGAACAGTCCTTTGGCTTGCAGGCTTGAAGCTGCACAAAGTCCACAGTATAAATCCAGCGTTGACAGTGAAGGTCTTGAAAAGTCTTGAGAATGACTACTGCTGGAGTTTAGTAACACACAAGAGACACGATCCCAAAAGTCTGACTGGAAGCAGTGCACGTCCCTTTTATAAAGGCATATAAGAACAATCTAGAACTTTTATTGACATGCTAATTACTGTTCTAAAATTATCTCCCTTACACAACTAATCAACTTTCCAGAACATTCCAAACATGACTAATTGAATTCAAGGTTGTGAGGTCATTAAGGGCAGTGACCTTGAGAATGTTCTAGACTAATTGAACTCAGGTCATGATGAGTGTGGGGGAAATGACCTACATAACAAGGGACTAACCACTTATGTAGCAAATTTCAAAGAAATTGGACAAGCCCTTCCAGAGAATACAGATTTTTTGACCATAAATGCCATAAATAGCCCTAAAAGGCAAATATTGAAATTTCACCACATCTATACACATCCAATCAATTTGGACATGCTGCTACAGAGAAATAAATGCTTTGATCAAAAAAGGGCAAAAATTGCCCTTAAAACACAAATATGCAATTTCACTATATTTTGCAAACAGCTTCTCAGCTTGTCAAAATCAATTGTAAATCATGAGATATGCATGATGTTTGGTGGGGTGAATGTAGGCATTTCACCATGCAGTAGAAAGGGAAGCCGGGAAACCCAAATAGTCAATTTTCAAAACTATAGGAAGCTACTGAGGACCAAGAAGACCATGTTTCAGAGGAAGATGTGTAATCTGAAAAAATACTCCCCAAGTGCCATCAAATAACACCATTTTAATCTCTATTTTTCAAAAGCTCCAACGGCAGGAGGGGGGACACCCCCTCCTTACCTCCCCCCGCGACCGCTTATGCGGTTGCTTTTGGTGCTCCGCACCACATCTGATGGACAGATGGACTGTCATTGGTTGTGCAAAAATCAGTCTCTGATTCCACCACTTCTTCATTTCCTTCTGTTCCAGTATTAGGCAATACTGTTGGACATTCAGTGCAAGAGATGATCTGCAACATTTCGCGAAATATATCAGTAATATATATCACTAGGCCATATCTATGTTAGGCTTACAGCACACAATCTTATTTGCACTAGTGATATGGATGTACATTGTATCCTTAGACAGCGTCGAACTAAAAAAAAATATAAATCTGAAAAGTTACTCAGAAAAAAAAATAAGCGCAGCTTTTCTCATTTGGAAAAAAAAATTAGAAATTTACAATTGAATTCACAATTTCATTATGACCACCCCCTCCCAAGATCTAATGGTCCATCCCCAAATGTTGTTTTCCACGCGTAGCCAGTTCTCTGTTTGAACAGACTAAGCGTGTGAAATTTTACTGCAAGAAGGCCAGCTGAGGTCACGATCACTTTATTCTCAGCGGCCACCTCGAATATAATGGGGTTTCCGGTTACTTCAAAAGACTGACCCCAATGCTATGATGTCTACTTTGGAATCAACCATTCGGGTTTGACGGGTGAAGGCGCAGAACCCATTCAATCTGATGTTTGGTACAGTGTAGATCTAAAAATCGGAAACCAAGTCTGCATCCAAGGCCGGGTTACGATGTCTTCCAATAATCTGTAGTTTAAAGCAGCCATGTTCTTTCGAGAAATTTTTACCAACACATTTTAGCTTGTTCGTTTGACACCCAGAAGATCAGCCAATGCGGAGATTTTTACCTCTATCGTTCGGGCATGTTTAAAGTGTTCTTCTATGCGAGAGGTCGATCGTCTAACATTTAATCGAGTCCGAGAGATCGAGCGCAGTGGGCGGCATGGAGTTCAGAAGGGATGGAGAGAGGCAGCGAAAATAACAATTCTGGTTGGCGGGGATAGATAGGGGTCAATTTTGGTTATCGAGAAGGGACCTTCAATTTTCCTCAATCCTATAAGTCAGATGGAGACACTGCCTTACATTCTAAGTCAAGTACATCTCATCTGTTTTAATAAACAGAGTGAAAGTTTAAACAAATATAAAATATCTTCATTGTGTGAAGTGTCCACATTAGTGCAAGGTGGATAACGTTGGAGTTTGAAAAGAAATACATGCTCTGACTTTCCTTCAAAAACCTAATCTCCGGAAGAGGTCGGGTGAACGAGATCACAAAAAATGTATATCCCCAGTTTTACCTCTCCTTGCAAGATGTAAAAATGGGTCTAGAGAGATGGTAATCTTTCGTATTCTGCGTCCCTTGTGTAAGATTTGGCTCGAACCCACCCTCTCTCCACATACAGTCGTTCGGGACAGGAAACGCGAAAGCATACAATACGAACACCGAGCACATCGCTACATCTGACGTTAAATTGATAGAGAGTGGTAGGTGTGTCTCGAATTATACTTGATTCAACTCGGTGAATTATTAAAAAATAACATTTCCGATAGTTTCTCTTGTGCACTGTCTCTTCTATTTCATACAACCTTATTTGAAATTTGGCAGCCCCGGTCAGGTTTTCCTAGTGATCGAACGCGTTACCTTTGAGTCTGCGCAGTAGTGGAGTAAGTTTCTGCCGGGTTCCAGGTCCATCACCTGTATCGCGTACACCATACTCATACGTTTCACATGAAAACAGAACACAAATCATCGCGTTCGCCCTATTCAAACATTCACAAATCACAGACTTGAACCAGCTCTAGTCTCGAATGTGAAAGACCCAGTCTTCTTGGTTTAGCTTTGAGTCGTAGACATTTAAAAAGTAAAAGTGCGCATATATGCACAGAAGAACTTGCGTCTATTGGCATGCAAAAAATAACCTAGGATATAAGGCGTTTATTACATTGTAAAAGTTTTATGGTACGGTCAAAAATTCGATAACAATAGCAGACTTCGCATGTAAAACAAAGTGCTCGCGGGTATTTGAATTACTACCATAATGCCACTCACTAGTCCAGTCAAGGTACGCATACCTTGTAGTGCGTACCGTAGATGTCTCTCAACTGCTGGCCGAGAAAGTGCGGCGATTTGGGATTTGCATCGTTTTCTCGATGTGTAGGCCTGTCTCTGTTTCTCTCTCTCGGTGGTTGAAAGCTCATTACTACCCGATATCCCCCATCTCTCTCTCTCTCTCTCTCTCTCTCTCTCTCTCTCTCTCTCTGAGATTTGATTCTTGTTGACAACAGTTCTTCAAACTCTGTAATGACGTCCACAGAGAGAGAGGAGGGGATATCTAATCTGCCTTGTTTGCAAACAAAGGCGTTCGAGATTTTAATTGCTTTAACAAATTTATCTAGGGGAATGTCAATGCCATACGAGTGACAGCTCAAATACACAAATTGCCCATAAATTCGAACACAGGAGCCGAAAGTCAACAAACTAGCGATATTGCACTCCAAAATTGTGCAACACATGAATGAATGGTTGGGAATTTGATTAGTAAACGTTCGAAACACTGTGCAGGGGGTAACGTCGACCAAAAATACCAGTCATTTGTCATTTTTTGCCATGTTCGTGGCACAATCAACGTGTGCATTGGCCCGCCAAGTACTCTCATGGAGCGAAACCTTGTCACTTCGAAGATCATTACCATGACGACGGTAAAGTCACCGACATTAAATTATATTGTGGGCGAAGGTCAATTTTTATGGTGTGACTCATAAAGCTTAATTCAACGTGGTCGTATTTCCTAAATTTTCAAGTTGGAGTGTTTATCTTGTTATTAGAAAGTTTGCTGCGCGATGGTATTCTGTGCATTTTGGCGATTTTTTTCGAGGGCGCTTGGTGCAAACTCAAGATTCAGCTGGCCAGGTTTACAAATTCGTACTAACAGTGATAGCTACGAAGCTCTACATCTGTGATGTAACGTAGGAACCACAACACGTCGATTCCATTTCTTTTAACAAGTACGACGAACCCTTCTTGAGGAGTTATTATTCTGATTCCAACCTGTAAATTTTTCTAGATCATTACGAACTTTACGTTAATCCATCGAAATGACGCGTCATGACGCCAAAGTTACCCCGAACACGCCCCTGTCTCGCTCGTCGCTGAGGGCGTTGAGTCCATGATCTCTATACTGCTCGACAAACTAGTCTCTGCGGTACACGGAGAGTGACTTGCCTCGTGACACAGGTTGACATAAATTTCGGTGAAATCGTAGTAAAGGTCGGAGAGGGGTTTTAAGATTGTGTACATTGATATATTTTATTAAAAGGGTGTTAAATTGTGTAGGGCAACGGTTCAATGTCCAACCCGAGGGCTATATTTGGAGGGCCCTTATTCGAAAAAAGCCTTTAAATTATAAAAAATGACAGGTGGACTGAACTTTGGCTCAATTGTGTGTGCATAGTTTGACAAATTTATGAAGATTTTAGGATGAGTTATGGTTAAGGTGGTCCTCAGGGCCTGCCTTAAGTTGACCGCAAACAAAACATATCATATGTCCAGGTACGGTTCGATGGACGGGTTCTGGCCTGCAGTTTTTTAGCCACTGTCCTTTCTTATCTCAATTTCAGGAAGAAATCGGACACGGTTGGCTGAAGCTTACTTCTTGTAAAAGTTTCGTTCGAAGAACAGCCCACTGCGATTGAAGCAAACGCCCTGGCGCGGTACGAGGATACCGACTCGGTGAGATTTTTTATTTTTTATTCATTTTATCTCCTTAACATTTCTTCGCCCCGTTGACCGACTGTGTGAGTGAAAGCCATTGTTTTTCGCTTTATTCGCCGGACAGGTGAAATTACTACCTTGTAAATGATCGGCCAAGTACGACATCAGGTACGCCCGCCTTCTGCCACGTCGTTTACGCGTCGAGTCACTGACGAGATCGATCTTGTCACGGTGCGATGATCATGACAGGCGAACAGGGCCATGGGAGTTTGTGTTGCTAGGCTGTTTATTAATAAATCTGCACAGACAACTGGAGGCAGTGACACTCTGCCGATTCGTTACAAATGTCGGTGTTCTACAAGAGTCGAAAAGTTGCCCAACCATTTTGACGACATCGCAGTCAAATTGGCCTTGTCCAAGTCCCCACCAGAGTGATTACCAGTGGCTTCATTTTGCATGTTTCAAGCGTTGTCGTATTTTACCTGTGTTTTGACAACCTGGCCAGTCAGAAATTCAGGAGCCTTATCCGTTGACAGTTTATGCTTGACGTAAGTGTCAGCTGAGAAGACACCGTGTATTGGTAAGTGGTGGGTGTATCTCCATCAACACTGCTTCAAGTTTCCCCGACAGTGTGTCATTGTGCACGCGAAAATAAACTTTCCATACATCTTCGCAATAGGAATAGTTACGCCAGGGTAGACCAGTTACCTCAGAATACGGTATTAAGGTAAACATTCTACTCAACATTTCTCAAAGTTTTTACAAAAATGAAGAACAAGTTTTTGGATCAACATATTTCGACCAAAAGTTTAAAATCACCGGTTACAGTGAAAGGAATTTTAGCGGAGAAGATCTAAAAGCAAGCGGCATTGTGACAATTAAAAGTTTCGTTCAAACTTTGGGATGGACCATTTCATCTTAGGAGGAGGTTAAATTAACGCGGGTTTATTCATACTTCATGATATAGGATCATATTTTTCATATCACAATCATTTTTTTATGAAAGCAAATTCACTTGAAGTATTTTTATACAGCTCTACGCTCACTATTTTTCCAAATATCTATACTATTTTTTCTGACCCACCATAAATGGCCCGCCCTTCTTCGGGCACCGTTTAGGGTGCGTGTAGTCTGCAAGAATTCACCTCTGTTATGCCTAAATGACTTGAGCATTGTGTTGAGAAATTCCCAACACAATCCAGGCTATACATTCATGAGGTGACTTGGACACACTGTGAAATATTTTTGCTTTGTCATGTTTTCCATACACTTTATTTGCATCATACGCTATGGTTATTCAGGTCTAGCAAGTGTCTACGTGCGGATATCATATACTGTGTGGCGAATGTAGTATTCTCTGGCACATATATACATGTATATACTGTGGTCTGTCTGTTTGTATGTATGTATGTATGTATGTATGTATGTATGTATGTATGTATGTATGTATGTATGTATACAGATGTGTGCATGCATGTTCGTCCATTACACATACTTTTACGAACAACAGTACCCAGTAATTTTTCGTAAAATGGAGATGTTCGGTTATCTTCTTTACTTAATTTGGAGAAGTCTGTTTTAATTCGAGTCTGTACAGTGCGGTAGGTCGTAGGTCGTTGATTAAGATTGCTGTACTATTTTAGCACGGCTTTCTGACTATCAAAATTTCGACAGAGGTAGCACATTCAATCATACTTTTCTCCTGCGTCAACCCTTCACTGTGCGGCTAGAATCTCTTCTCCAGCCCATTCGTCGTGGTTTCTCTGTACTCATCAGCTGAAACCTGTTTGGTGAAGACAAAACGACGAGTGAAAAACTTTACTTGGAAATATTATCTGCTCGACGAGTACTTCTCTGACTTTTCCACTGTTTACAAGCCGAGCCAGATAACAATATATTTCGATTTCGCCAACCCTCTGCGGTTGCACAGTAACTGCGCCGAATCTGATATTACATGTATCACATTCGCACCGAGAATGACCGCAAACATGTTTTCAACCCAGCTGGTCACTTTCGGCAAGCTAGTGTTGCATTCTTACTGCAGTATCAGTATCACACGGTCACTCCATAAGAGGGAGTGACCGTGAGTCGAGTATAATGAGCGATATATAAATTTGCAAATGGTTTGTAATGTCATAACACCATTCAACAAACCTTCAGCATCAGACAGAGGTTCCGTTTTTCTCTTTGTCGGGCGATGTGTCTTCGACAAATATGTGTACACTGTAAACTGGACATATCCCAACACAATGCAATGCAGTCGCCTTACAAGAAACCAAAAATACATACACCAAACCAAAACAATGACTAAGTGGCGAGTCTCTACTTGATTCTGACTAATGTCTAACCACAAATATTTAATGTTAACATGACTGCTGATGCTTTATTTCAATTATGGTTAACAAGTTCCCTACTTCAGTCTCGTCAATAGCCATGGTGCTATGTATTTAAGTCCTGTCATGTGATCAAGAATCTGTACGGAAGAGATTTTTCTTCTAATTATCCGATTTAACAGAGGTGTAGACATGTTTGCGCGTTCAGTCGATAAGGTCTACAAGGAAAAGTTCAAAGAAGGTATTTTGTTTGCTAAGTTGTTTCTTTGTTAGTTTGTTTTTGTTTGCTATTGTTTCTTGGATTACGCGCGAAATACAGATGTTCCTTTGCAAAGGTTGTCACTTACACTGCAAAGACGCACTGACAGACGCTCACAACTGCAAAGCCCTTCATATCTATGGCAATGTAGTTCAAAGCAGCTCGGATAGTTTAATTTCTGAATTTCATCTATGACTAATCATTACATTTCCACATTTATCTTATCAGAGTATGGACCTTTTCATCCTCGACTTATGGAACAAATACCTGAAAAATACAAACAGATAACGCAGTGACATGATAGTTAGATATTAATTGTTTGGTCAATTTATCATGTTTCCTGGCGTCAGAGATTTCATGAAATTCCAGAATAGCGATGATGTCAAAACCGATGTAGAAACGGGAAAAGAATTGAATACTCGAGTGTCAACGACAGTTAACTGATAATTTGCTCATTAGCGTAGCATCACGGTAGTTCTTCTGCTTTTTTTTTTCCATTTTTAAACCGTCAAACATTAAGGGTAGTTAAGTGTAATTTTTAATGAAGAAAATTTGCAATTTTCTCAAGTGTTCGTCACCAGGCTTTGATTAATCCAATTTCCTTGTGAAGGCAGGTGAAATTATTGTGTGCATATGAATGTATGTAGGTATGTATGTAAGGGTGTGTATGTATGTAGTATGTATGTATGTATGTATGTATGTATGTATGAATGTACATATATATATATATATATATATATATATATATATATATATATATATATATATATAACACAGTCACAAAGAGCTATGATATCAAAATGTACCGTTATTTACTCGAGGGACAGATATACAACTGTACTATCTTATGAAGGAAATAGCAGTTTTTAACTAATGTTATCATCTTTCACATAAAAAGTTGCTCTTGTCATTATTACTGTTGATACGTTTGTGCACTTTCGTTCGACGCAAACACTGAAGTATTTCATATTGGAAAGAAAATGACAATACTATAGCAATGATGCTGAGTCATAAAGAAGTTTTCGGTGACGTCATTTAATGATGTCCCGTACTTTCGCATAGAGGCGTCGTCGTCATGATCACCTCATTACCATGGCATCATATTGTGTGGGATTTCAAAGTTCCAGGATGGCCGCTCTGCTGTCGGGGAACGCTTGGTTAGTGCGGTACCGAATAGCTGTGTAATTAGCGACGCTGTAATATCTGGCATTGATATTTCAAAACTCGTTAATATAGATAATGTTATTTTCCAAAGGTCGTGGCCTTAGACTTCTTTTAATGTGGAAGCAGATCTGAAAGGATTAATGTTTTGTTCAGTAAAATCAATTTTTGTGCTCATCAGCTGTTGGTGATGAGTCGGTACACAGCTGTACCGTCAGATAACGTGCGGCCCTGGTCCTTTTAGTTTAAAATTAAAGCAGAAGCCAAATGTGCATGAAACTTCCACAGTCGCGAACTTCGGGATAAAAATACGTTGAGAGGAAGTGTGTCCAAGAGGTTCCAAAACGTTCCATATATACTCGGGTATCGATCAAAGAGTAGTTCAGTTGTCGGTGGCAAGGCCATGCGAGAGGTGAAAGCCGCTTCTGGTCGGCGGCGACGTCAGCCGGTGCAGCTATACGACTTGTAATCCAACTTGCCAAGCGCTGCCTTGCCTTCCTTGGTACGTCTTATCAGAGCCACGTATTTCGATGGTAAGCTCCGAGGGAGGCACGTAAACGTGTTTAATGGTCTAGTCGCAACAGCCTCAGCTTGACTTTTCCCACTTAATCGGCCTTAAATATGCGAACACTTAAAAGTTAACTATTGCAGTCAAATCTTCAAGGACTTTGTATGCAAAGCGGTAAGTGGCGATCAGTTTGTCGTTGGACATGTCAGTGCTGTCATGTTGTTTCAGAGCCACCTATTACGACAATTTCACGTAGCCGGTGAATCAATCGTACATTCCTCAATTTTCTGACATGAAAGATGATGCCATTGCAAATCATCTGTCAAGTTCAACTAATCACCTGTCATTCAAGTTCGACTACTAGTCTGTCTGTCAAGTTCAACTTGTCTAAGTATTCTCTGTAAGGCAAGATGTGGTATAGGCGATATTTGAAGTCCACGTTTATTTTAAAAAGTATTGACTAGGATATTTGCATGTCCATATGTGTGGCTCTTTGCAATTCGTTAATGTGTTATGTATGATACACGTAGCGATCTGTAATCTTAAACTGGTTGACAATTTTTCTATGCCATTTTCCGGAAGTGTTTTAGGGAAGTCTGCAATAGTCCAGTTGTCATCGATGGGTGAAGGAAACTGCATTACAGTAATTTTGTTCGGTTCCAAATGATTTTGAAATAACACAAAGGGATTTTGAAATATAACAGAAACTGCTTTCCACCTGCGTTCAACGGATTGTGTGTGCATATCCGTTGCCGCTGTCCAAATAAACGTCTGCTCTATGAAATATGACGAGATGTTGATAATTGACCAACTCAAATATTTTTGCGAGGATCCGTTGTCCATCGTTCATGTGATTTTCTCACGTTATCACTGTAGCAGAAAAAAAAAACCAAAGCGCCCGTTCGTGCCTCCCTCTGTGACAACAGCATAGTTTTCAGTCGAAGGGAAAAACACACTTACTCTTGTTTGGCTGGGCCAAATGTTGGTTTGGTCGATCACTCGACTATGCTAACTCGGTGGTTTTTAGACACCTTACGTCATGCTCGTTTGCAGAGGCTGTTTGCGTTTCATCCGGGAAACATGTGTAGCTGGCAAATAGCTAACCATGAGGGACCGTGTACCAACACACATCAATAATGCAATGCCATTGGTCGAATACACCGGTGTCCATTTTGATTTCTGATCTGTCGAGACAAGGGAAATATAGGTTTTGCAATGTGGGAGGGGGCTTGTGAGGTAACAAGTTAAAAAAGAATGATTTTGGCAATCGTGGTTGACATACATTAGTTACCTGTCAATTGGCTCAGGGGCAGTATGATAAGTATGAAAAGGTACATCCTATACAGTGACTAAACGTACTCTTCTTCGCTTTACATTATCCAATATAAACACTTGTTCCCCTCGTGGTGTTTACAAATGTTCGCGATTCCATTTAGCAAAAATAAATATACACTGACTTGAAACCTTCTTACGTGTTCGTGAATGCAGATTTTCGGAAAAAAAACTACAAAGCATCGCGTAAGTTTACAAATTTGGTTTGATCACCCTCTTTGTAACACAGTTCTTTTCAGTGACTTCTGTATTCTCATTCTATGCGATTCTACTGAGAGTCATTGCGTCTGGATGGAATAACTCGGACCTTGCCTAACCCAAAATTGTTTCGTTGACATCCGCATCTAACGCCGTGCAGATCTAGTGAGAGCCTGTTCCAACGGGACGTGTACCTTGACACTGTGGATCACTGTTGTCACGGAATACCGGCACGTCGATCAGTTGCAGACACCAGCGTTGCGTCATCACAACAGGATCATCACACCCAAAAACCAACATCTGATCATCCAAAACCAAATTAGTTTGCGAATCAGTGGCAAGAGATCACTTCTTCTGTTCAAAAGCCAACTCCATTTGAAAAAATATAGTTAGTTTCAAACAAGTGTTCGATCTACAGATGTCTTTTTGAAACTTCTAACGAAGAGTCTCCATCGTGTGACATTATGACAAAAAAAATTATTCGTATGAGAAGTTCGCACGATTTCGTTTTGTCAAAAATGTGCTTAGTCATGATCCATCAGACGTTGGGCCCCTCTCCCTTTACATGTACAGTGTTCCACTTGTATTTCTCTCTGAGTGTGTATACTGTCACAGTACGAATGTGTGTAAAGTTTTGTAGGCGGTGGCATTTACGCATGCATAAGCTTATGTATTTGTGTGTATGTATGTATATATGTATGTATGTAATATGTATCATTATGTATGTATTGATGTATGTATTGATGTAGCCTATATACGTGATATATTGATGTATGTATCGTTGTATGCATTGATGTATGTACAGTGCATTGACGATGTATGTCAGTATGTATGTATGTATGTATGTATGTCTGTATGTATGTATGTATGTATGTATGTATGTATGTATGTATGTATGTATGTATGTATGTATGTCTACGTAATACGTATTTTTGCATGTATGTGTTGATGTATCTGGAAAGACAAGTCGTTGATTGATTGATATCCTATACCTAAGGGAGCTGTAATTAGGTACGGCTTTGACCGAAAAAAAAGATCATTAAGGGGCAATCTGATTAAAATCCGATGTAGAGTACGGCGACGTATCTGTACTTGGCCGGTATTCTTTGCTGTCGCCCGTAGTGAGAGGCGACAGCAAAGAATACCGCCCAAGTACAGATACGTCGCCGTACTCTACATCTGATTTTAATCAGATTGAGTAAGGGGGTACTCAAAAATGATAAACGCACTTGGGGGTTGCGCAAAATTTTCAAGTGTTCTAAAGTCCCACTAATATTTAAAAGTCAAATTTTCAAAGGTTTCTGTATCAGGAGGGGGGACTCCACATGACCTCACCTATGTATTCACTGCTTTGTCTGGTTATCAAACACAAATGCCGGTGCCTAATGCAGTGCCTACAAATACCGCATCTGGCTTCCAACTGTCCCTGTATTTCCTTGTAGCGATATTCTTACCTTTGATGGATCTTACCGCCAGAGGATATTGGGAGGGTTTAAATTGGTATAAATCCAGCGTTTACAAACAAAACGTACATAAATGTAAGTTTGAGGCACCGCTTTAACCCTTGTCCTAGACTTGGTTCAAGTCGGTGAATTTTTATAAAAGAAAATCATTTGTAATAGTTTCTCTTCTGTCTCTCGTATTTCATACAAACCTATATGGACTTTGGGAGCCAAGGCCAGGTTTTCCCAGCGATTGGAACGCGTTACCTTTGAGTCTGCGCAGTTGTGTCCGGGAGAAACTCCCCTGTATAGCGTGCACCCCACTCATCGCGTTCACCCCACTCACGCGTTTCACATGAAAGCACAACACATATCATCGCATTCGCCCCACTCAAAAATTCACCGTCGCAGATCACAGACTTGAACCAAGTCTACCCTTGTCCTTCAGGTAACGTTACTTTCCAATATCTGCCAGGTCGGGAAACGGGATGGTATTTAGCCAGAACCTCAGTTATTACATGTATTTTTCCACTACTTGGCACGGTATGTCATACTAGGTTTAGTAAAAAAAACATGTTTACGGTATCCATGTTTTCAGGCTCCTTCAAATGGTAAAGTGTTTGATAATGCAACAAATGGGACACGTGATATACTTCACTGGTTTCAATCAATTTGAACTGATGGCGATTTTGAACTTTGCGGGATTAGGGTTCTAGTTGTGACTTGATCAGTGAATTAAGTTTAAATGTGATTTTGTCTTCTAGATATCACCAAAATGACACAACTTATATTTCTAGTGGCCTCCAAGTGTTGCAGCCAGGACGCGCCCTTGCAACAATGTCCCCGAAACATAGCCCCTTGTCCTGCATACACATGCTGAGGGTCACTTTGGGCGCACTCATGACTTGACTATGCATGTTTGGTGATATGTCTGCAAGAAACATCTTTTACTGAAAATGACCTTTGTTTTGCATGATTATTTTGAGGTTTGTATTTACGTACTTTGAGAGCTGTGATTAGAAGTTATTAAATGCTGCACTTGATATTATAACTACTTGCTTGTAGTCCGGTTGAGCTCTGATTGGCGGCAGATAGGATATACTAGAATAGTAGCCTAACATTCAAACACAGGCACAGCGGTCCCCTTAGAGGCGATCCCATACAGAAGTTTGTAGTGTACCCCAAGTCACTAATTGCGGCTAATTCCCTACTGCACTGCTCTCTACCCAGCTACTTGGTGATGAAAGACGTAACACATAGCAATGCGGTCCCTGTAGCTTGAATTTTGTTTTGTAAAATTAATTTGTTCCATAATACAATGATGCAAAATTTGACAACTGACGCAAAATTTGACAACTGACGCAAATTCTCCGACAAAGTGTGCGAAATGTCACCCAAAATAAACTTTAGTGGGACACAGTTTCCCTCGGTTCAACATTCCTGGCTGTACCACTATCCTTCCCAAGTCTTGTGAGATTCTTCAAAGCTGCTTGCTTATCTAACACGAGTTAGAGATATTTTCGTGTTTACAAACACTTATTTTGTTTTGCGCTGCCCCAGTATTCTGATTTTGAATCATTTTGAGTGATAAAATGACGACCTGATAAGCTTATAATATAAGCTTTACATTTGAACAAGCTTAATAGTACCAAGACTGATTTGCACCAATTTTCAGGTCTAATAGCCCGCTTGACTAACATACATACATACATACATACATACATACATACATACATACATACATACATACATACATACTTGTGTGTGTGTGTCTATGTGTGTGCTTGTTTGCTTGCGCGTGTGTATGTGCATGTTTTGGCATGCGTGATGGCAATTCTTCGGGGACTCCCCCGCTGTAAATATGACGGATCCCTAAGTACCAACGACCCGAGCACCGACCCTTTGCAACCAACCCTCATGTGTTGCGAGAAAAACAAAGTAGGTGGTCTCACGAAGCAAACTTTGGTACAAAAAGTTCGTGATTATGATTTGAGTCTCATGAAGAATACCGTCTAGTATTGGTACCGATTCTGCCTCTCTGAAAATCGTCGGGTGTGGCGATTGTGTCCAGTGCGAAAATTTATTAAAGAGATATACTAGAGCTCTGACAAATATGACCACAGATTTAATCATTGTTGTCGATGTCAACGTGTTCTAAAATCACTAAGCAATTTAAAGTAATTGTGCCGTTCTTTAATGAGAATTAAAAAGAGAAAACGGCTGAGCCGTGCCTGCAACTGGTTTCCTTGATTGGTGTCCATTGCGGCGTTTCTACTACAGTTGTTGTCAATCGAAGGTCTGAAAGGTCGATGTGACCAAAACTTTGACAGCGTGGCCCATCGAGTGGCCGTAGACGTGAATGTCCAAGGACATCCCTAACCGCAAATGAGTTCTAGGGCTCCCTGACATTGAAAGTATATTTACTCGGTGGATAACGCGGCACGATCTGTCGAATGAGTGGCTGCCGCACGGCCGCAGACAGTTTTCTCGAGAGGAAGGTCGGCAAACTTGAGGATTAAAAACCACGGTTTCGTTTCGTGTTCATGGCGTCGCACTGTTGACAGCGTTCATTTGCGGTGGTTTCAGTAGACTGTACACCATGGAGGGATGACGAGATGGATAAAGGAACCCTACTAAATCATTAAACGGTGATGTGGAAGCAACTATGGCAACTATGGTTGCAAATGCGAATGTCGGTCAAAACATACGACCTGTAACTACGTGGTGCGAAGCACTTCTTATTCAAGATACTACCAAGGTTAGATGCACAAAAGCTAGAATGTTTTAGTTGTATGTCAGCTTTTTTGATCGAAATTTCATTTTAATAGTTCACATATGACAAGTATGTGTTACACGGCGAAGTGACAGAGCCGAGCACTTACTCTCGAGGTCTAATCGCTATCATAAATAACAGGTGGTTATTACCGCAGTTGGGAAACGGGCCAAGAATACCCCTTCAATTGGGTATATTAAATTAATAAACAGTGCACTTTGTGTCTAAATTTATGGTCGAATTTATATCGTACGTGTCCTAATTTCGCGTTTGTCCGCTGTCATCGCAATAATATAAACACCGATAGAACAAAAAGCTGTGTTTTACCCGTCATTTGTAAGGTAGGCTCGCCTTGGTTCCACCGTCTGTACAGAGAATTTGCAAAACAAGTGATTTGCCGCAACGAACGAACAGCCGTAGACCTGGCCAAGTACACCCAACCTCGTCTTAAGTTTTCTGTCATCTTACCCAATATTATCGCTTTCCCCGTCATAAGGTCGAAAAGGATGGGGAATATCGAAATGCTATACCTTTGGAAAAGGTGGAGATAAATGAGTTTTACCATGATAGTAGAAGAAAGCTTTCATATGTACTCACTCGTAATCACATCACAGATTGTTAGCATACATTGTAATGATGCTGATAGGAGAAAGATTTACAACACCTCAAGAGGACAGAAGAAGCATTTGTGGGGCATCATCTGCATATTAAATATCAAAACGATATTGGCCAATCAGTGACTGTCAAACGATTCGGACGGATGCGCGGAAGTGTCGATTTTGACGTGCCGGACACTATACCGATATGTACAGCTGAACTGGTCGCAACTGTATGTGGCTTAACTCGGTATAAAGGTGACAAACCTGTTGCCGCCCTCAATGCTGTCAGTTGTCAGAGCGCTGTACAAATAATTGGCTTACTTGTTTGCTGACCCAATATAGTATATAATAAAAATTCCGATAAATATGTTTGGTCATATTAAAGAAGTGGAGCAAGGTAGTGGCCAGTTTAGAGCCTGCTTCGCCAGCCGCCGGTTCGTTCGCTGTACAGATCGTCGTCGACATTATGCCGGTCAGCGTTCTGGCGCACTCAAGTACGAATTGCTCGACTGGTGTAAGCGAGAGGGTGCCTTTTGGTTATTCGAGTCACTTGGAACGGGTTATTTGATCAGTAAGTGGAAGTATACCCTCTTCTTCCGTCTTGTCGATAATCCAACGCAGTGGTTTTACACGTGCTGCGCACGACCAAAAGTTAAACGCTATAGTTGAATTTTCTAAGCATGCGCGTTTGTTGCTCCTAAAGTTTTGAAAGAAAGTCGCACAAAGTTTTGCCTCTCTAAATACATCACATGCGAGCATGAACGGTATCTGCCACGGGCTTAATTTTTTAATCCTATGCCCCTCATCATCAATTGTGAAAGTATAATTTCCATTTAACGATAGGTCACTGAATTTTTATATGATTGATTTTAATCCCAACCCGGAATAATTTTTCGTACACAAACTAGATCTCCCAGATATTATCTACGTACTTCAGTAAGCTTTGCTGGTACAGCGCATGTCTTTCGTTATTTTTGAACAATTTCCAAATGGCATATCACGAATGAAAATATCAAAAAGAACAAAAATATCTCACAACTTAGGAAAATATTTTCCCGCCATGCCTGATGTTTTGTCTTCGTTTCCTTTCGTTTGAGACATGTTTATCTCGTTTGTACACTAGCAAGAATTATCCATTCTTACGTTCCAATATCAGAACAAAAATGTTGTTGTCAGACATGGGATGACTTTTAACTGAGTTAAAATCTCACAGCGTTTACTACTGGTAGTAATTCTGTGTACTGATTAACGAAACGTGTTCGAGTTTGCTGGTAGATGGCCCTTCACCGTGTAGTAACATCGTGCTGTGCCTCGGGTCGCTGCTGATTTCTACAGATTTTCTATTCAATGATAAATATGGGCTCTATTCTTTCCAAGCGAATACTATTCGTACTTATCCTAACTTTCCTCATATCGACACACTTATTGACCCAAGACTTATCGTGTTTTTGTGATTGAGTGCCCATTATTTGCCACGGGCAATTTGTATCACGTGCTTACTTGACAAAAGTCAACAGCTAAATGTAGATAGCTTTCGCTGTAAGTGCATCGTGACTTTCTGACTTTGCAAGGAGAAACGGTGTCACTACAGGTTGAGAGATACGAGACGTACTGCTCAAGAACCACCGTGTATATATGAACTGGCAGGCCCGCCACAGTGGTTTGGAAATGCTGTCTGGTACCGCTTGCCTGTTCCCGTATACGAGGTGTATAAAGGCAACCGGTCGACATTGACTGTCAACAGGTTGCTGTGAACACAGCCGGATTTCGTCAAATCGAAAGCGCCATTTGTCGTGGTCGTCGGGTGTTTACGTAACTATTTTACGTTTACACATACAAGTCTGATACAACAAGTTTCGCAAACTCGGGTGAAAAGTGCACACGCTGAATTTTGCCATAAGAAGTTGCAATGGAGTCACGATGGGGTCACTCCCACAGGCCACAACTGACACGACATGGCAGGTAATCAGGTCGGGTTGTCACAAATCACTCATCGTGTCTGAGTGCCCCGGCCCTGCACTATTGTGCCGATACACTGTCCCCCGACTCTCGGCGACCTTTCACCGACTTTAAAATACCCGTCCACTACCATTAGGAGGTGAAGGAACCGAGTCGCCGTTGAGTGGTAGTGGAACAGCGCCTTCCTGCGTGCCTTTTGTGCAAATACAATGCGTCATGACTCACCTATTCGGTGACGTCCGAGACACCAAACAAAAGATTGGGAGGGAGGCCGTACACCGTACCGGGTATATGAACGGAAATCGCTAGAAATTCATTCAAATAAAGTATTTTCACACACCTTATGGCCCTCTCACTCAGGTCTACATTTTGCTCTTCTCTGATTTTCAGGACTTGAAGTCGGACAAACTGAAAAGTGCCAATTTCATACAACACGTGTGAAGTTTCTGCTACCTACCGTCATAGTACAGGGAAAAGTCGAGAAAAGAACTTCAATTCTTCAGAAGTCCGTCGTTTATTCACAGAATCAATCGTAGAAAACTCCGAAGCAAAAAAAAAGTTTGAAGAGTGGATCAAAGTTTGTGCTGCCTTACTGACAGTGGTGCTAAAAGTGTAAATTATTTTAAAGACAAAACATGGCAGAATACGACACGACAGTTCAAAACGGATCATCTGTGGGCATGATGGTCTTGGGAAACATATCAATGATTGGGAATAAGACTTTACCTCCAGTCGGCCAGCCGCTTATGAAATGTTTTCCCGGCATACTCCCGGCAGCACTATACATAAAAGGTAACTGATATAACTTGATTATTCCATTTGTTAATTTTTCGTCGTTGTGTTTTGAATCGCTCTTCCATGGCGAGTTTTTTGACTTAGTGTGCTACGATGTTGATATGTAGCCGTCTCTCTGGAGTCCAGCTATTTTGTAGTACCTCGTAAACAAACATTATCTCGTCCCAAAAGTTTATGAATCGTACTTATAAACAACATTTTCTGTCGGCAAGTTGGTCTTTTTGCAAATGAGAGAGGGGGTGAGGGGGAGAGATCGTCGTGCAATTTACAAGTCATTCTGACAAATCTAACCAATATGGTGTGTAACCTTAAACACCGGTCATTCAACCTGTCCCAAGCCAACACGACGGTTACCGCACAATGTTTACTAACATGGGGAGTGGTGGTACAAAACCATAAACGCTCATTCGTCTGTTACCATGGATACGATGCCGCACACACCAGGTGTGTTAATACACGATCCCTCCACAAAGGAGGGACTGTGGTTAATAACAAAACCGTGAGACGTGCATCTGTGAGCAGACTTATTAAAAAAAGTACGGAGAAGTAGGCATGTTTTCAATGGGCTTGCAACCTTAATGAATTGGGTATTGCACCAATTACAACAACGAAACCCTTTGAAAATGTTAATAGTACGCTGGGATTGAACAAAAGTAAACACAACTTCACGAAATAGTAACACCTTCGTCCTACGGTGACATCAGCGAGTCGTTTCCGTATAGCCAAGTTTTATCAATGCTGACCCAAACGTGACGTGGCGCTGGTCAGATGACGTCATAATATGTAATGTTTTCTTGAGCAGAGAGCTTAATTATCCCGCCGCCATTAAATATGACCTTGTAACTTTGAAAGACGTCACATTCAAATATGTTTTGTTTTTTTAATGAATCAATATTTCATTTTCTGTTTCGCAGTATGGGAAACGAAACACTTTGTGATGATAAGCATTGCTGTCATTCTCACGGCCATCATTATTGGACTGTTCCTTGATTCGCTGAAATTCCTCAATGCTCAAATTCCACTGAAAAGAAGACGATCCCGGATCCTGTGGATCATGGGAATATATCCGGTGAGAATTCAAAGTTTGCTTGTTTTGTTTGTATTTTTTTTCATTTCCGAAATATAGATTGCAATTTAGAAGTGTCCCTAGTTAAATATTCGATGAGTGTTCGAGTCAGTGCCTCGCTTGAAGTTAAATCGGAGATAATCCAATGTTTGCTAATGACATTCGATGACATACCATAAATTATATCCTGTTATTATATCCTGTTATCTCTCTGTGTGTACAGGTATTTGCAACATCGTCGCTGATGGCGCTGTTCATGCCCAGGGCGAGCATTCTCACCGGGTTTACGGCATCTGTGTAAGTTATCCTGTAACTCTCTTGACAGCGTTTTATTAACTGAACGATTAGATTTTTTGTCTACCTCCTTTGTTGTATGAGACCGATTAAAGAATCCATGTTTTATTGAAAGTAATATGGTGTGAAGTACTATAGTTTATTGACGGTAACATGCTATTGATAAAACGAATTAGTAAATTTCAAAAGGTGCACTCAAGTGAGCTGTTCTTCACATTTTACTGGACCCTTAAACTTCAAAGGTTATTTTTGACTTTCTGTTACAGGTACCTGTCAGTCACTCTCTACCAGTTCATGTTGCTGATCTTCGATTATTTCGGTGGGGGCCTTGCCATGCTCACCATGTTGAAGGGACAGAAGATGATGATTGGAACTCCCCCCGTTCTCATATTTTGTTGTTGTTGTCTGCCAAAAGTTCCAGTCACAAGGTGAGATGTTTGCCGCAACCTTTGACCTGTATCGGCCATTTCGGTGTTGTCCATTGTTTCTTTTCAATAATCTCGAGAGACATTTCATTCAAAATAAGTCGCTTTCTGATAGGTCCACGACGTCAATGCTGCATTCTGATAGGCCCACAAAGTCAATTGCACCATTCTGATAGGCCCACAAAGCCAATTGCAGTATTCCATGTACCGCAATCAAACAATATATTTCTGTGAAAGGTAATTGTCGTTCTAATTTGTACACAGTTGGGGCACGGGAAGTTCACTTTCAATCGGTGATGTTTGCCCACACAATTTCGTTGACGGAATCGGCACCAAATTTGCCTGCTTTTCTTCTCATATAACTTGAAAGATATTCAGGCAACTGCTGTATCTTCTTGGGCAGTGTTCGGGTTTAGGTGTGCTTGGAATCTTGGCGTCAGTTTATGTATTTTCATTACTTCATAAAAGGTTTCTGGTAATTGTTTCTGGTAAACACAAGAGATACACGCGATGAACGGTCATATTTGGCCTGTACAAGCTAAACATCACATCATTACATTATATGCTAATAACACCCCATCCTCTGTCTCTACAGAAAAAGCATAACGTGGGTACGTCGGCTGGTACTTCAAGTTGCTTTTGTCAGACCCATGGTGCTGTTCATATCTGCCGTGATGTGGGCAGACGGAAGCGGACTTTACACCCCAGGAAAGGTAGGTATTATTAATTTATCTGCCCAATTTGAGGGGACACACGTTTTTATATCACGCGACAAATTGATCGCTGTGCATGTCATTGTCTGCGAGATAATTTATAGACCGCCCTATGCCCACAGTAAGAGTTGATGTGGACGCGTTTTCCAACTTCACGTGAACATTTTCTTATGTCTTTCGTTTCTTTCTTTATTCAGTTTTCTCCAAGAGATGCGTTCCTTTATTTGAACGTGGCCAGCGTAGTGTCTACGCTGGCAGCCTTCCAGTGCATCGTCATTCTTTTCAAACTCACCAAAGAACCCCTCCAGAACTACAAGATCGTTCCCAAATTCTTCAGTGTGCAGCTGGCGCTGATATTCAGCAATCTGCAGTCGGTAATCATCGGGTTTTTGATGAACAGCGGAACCATACCGTGCTCGATGACGTGGTCCCGCGCCATGAACGGCCAGTGTGAGTAGGACATTTTTCTTCATTCCGATTTTCATTTTTGATTCGATGCAGCCTACATATTCGTTGCTAAGCAACCAAAACCTCCAAATAAGTAGCTGATATTTGGATTATTCACAACGATCGCGCGCGGTGCAAGTGATCGTTCAATCTTGATTGACGTTCTCGTCTTTTCACGCGAGAGTAAAAGTCATTCGAGACAATATGAATGATTCTGATATTCACTTTCTTTCGACATTTCCCTGTCAAACAGACTCAGATACAAGGTGCCCACTGTCTAATGCACTTGCAAACTTCAAAAGCAGTTTTCGTACATATATCCCTTTCTCTCTTTTGAAGTTGTCCTAATGAATCTTGGAGCATTTGGAGTGCATTTAGTTTACTTTCGAGTGGTTCTTTCCTTGTTGACTACGATGCACCTTGCATGCCAATGTGATGGGAATTTTATGTATGTAAATAAAACTCCTTGCATCGAATGGCCAAATATCTTTGATGGACGCGAAAATTATGAACCTTTCGAAAGTCTGACCAGGTGTGAGCTATCATCGGGAACCAATAAGCAATGATATTGGAACCATTATTATTCATATGCGTGATTCTGAATGCTAAGCTTTTCGGAAGTTTTCATATTCCATTATTTCCTATTCCAGTTATCCACAACTTTGCACTGATCGTGGAAATGTTCCTCTTTGCTGTGCTGGCTAGAATTTCGTATCGAAAGAGGACCGGTAACCTTGACTACGTGGCCCCGCCCAGGCCGTCTTTCTTCAGGCCGAAGTCTTTCGCCCCGACGTACCCTGAGAGGAACGGTGACGTCGAGACGTACTTGAAGGCCAAGGGCGAGTACGACGGCATCGACGACAACAGTAACAGTCCCAACAGCCCGGGACTGTACCCGCAATCTGTACCTCTCAACATGTACCCACAGAACACTGAGGGCGTCATGTATAGCGACCCGACCGGTTACCCAGACAATGGATATCTGCAGTATGTGGTTGCGAGGACGGACGATGACCTACCTAAAACTGATTTGTGAAAACAATAATTTACAAACAATCCACGATGACAAGTAATCAACTGCCAAATGAGAAACATCGGAATCGTGAATTCGTTGCAATTTCAACTTAAATATTGAGAGATTATTTTTTCAAACGCTGATTTTTTGAGCGGGAGAGAGTCCGTTTCCAGGGTTTATTTTGGGTATGTAGTGAGTCGCATTGCGAACGCTTGTCATTACATGTCACAGAGGCAACCTATAAAAGACTTTACAATGAACTTTATCACAAACTGGCTGCAGTACCCATGGAATTTGCAAATGTTACTTTGCTATGCCAAGCCCACTTCGCTCAAAAGCTCGAACATTCCAGATTGATTCAGGTGAAGAAGAATTCGGAACGAGATTGTTCTTTTGACTCAAGAAAGGAATGTCTATGATGATTTACCGTCCGGTCAGCATTACTCTTTGAGATCAGTTATTTTGTCACGTAAAAATGGAGAAAAAGGGTACATGAGAAATATTGATTGGAAAATAACTGTGTACTTACCAAAATATTCGCCAACATTGCTATTATACAACATTTGTCACTTTAAGTCTCACAAAGCGGACAACTACGGCTGTTATCATTATGTTTTGTTGTTTTGTTTTTTGGGGGGTTTTTTGTTCCTTTGCTTCGCGTGTATCTTCTTTTTTTCAAACTCTATGTCTTGGTAGTTTACTTTGTTGATACATATTTACTTTGCCGCGTCGTCTTTCGTCTATTTATTTGTATCATTCGCTATATAAAAGTAATTTTTTGTTAGAGACCGTTGTACAAGTAACAAAAGTGCACAAGAGTGCCGATGCATCGGAATTGTTGCATGCGACAGCGGACCAGACTTGACAACACTTTTGGTGTAAAACTAAAAATGAAATTCCAACTGATCCGATTAAATCATGGTGACGGTTGAATTTTCAGTCTGCAAATATCATTTTCCGAAAGATATTTACGCAATTTTATTGTTAAATCCTTTTTTGGGGGGTTTTAAAGTATAGTTCTTCGCGCCAATTTCTGTCGACAAGTTGTTGGCCCATGCTGCGCCATTTCTCCTACTTTTAAGTCAGTTTTGCACTCTGGCGCTAGATGGCGCTGTGCATCAAACAATGTATGTGTACGGCTTCAATATGTTTCATTGGAGCTCACACTTGAAGTTTTTTAAGGAAGTATATTTGTACATACCTTGATTTGTCTCAAGAACTTTATATTTTGAGAAATAAAACACATTTTATGTAAAGTTAACTCCAGCATGTCTGTGTTTCCTCAACGAAAGTGTACATTTGAAAGGGAGAGCGCTGAAAACGGAAGGTTGGTTACTGAATTTTAATGGAAAAATTCCACATTGCTGTCACAACTCAGACAGAAATACAAAAACATCACAACAATTTACCATGTTTGAATCATCTTTGACATAAGAAATTACTGTTTTGTAATGTCCAGGTACTATCAAACATATATTGACACGTAACACGATGTATGTATGGACTTTCTGCCGTCAAGACACATAAAGCGTACAATTGAAATCATCGCCGCCAATTTTCTTTCTTTTTGGTTACTTATTCCCTTCATACTCTCTTCTCAGAGTTGTCACAGTTTCCGTCCAACTATATGAGTAAGAAGGGCTCTGGAGCTGTGGCATTTGTAAACGGCACATTTTTGCATCTTTTATGACTTACCTTTCAGTAATCAGTTCATACGGATGTATATCCTGGACAGATAGAATTTTAAAGGGTAAATTCGTGAATGTACAGAAATATATTGAAAACTATACTTTTTCTAAAAGTATTAAACTAGAATGCAAATAAAGTAGCGATTAAAGCCAATCTCGTGTATATAATAATAATAATAATAGTTTATTCCACTTGCACTGTAGGCCTCCAGCCCTATGTACTGGAATATTATTATACATTACAGAAAAAGAAGTAGTTAATCTCGTGTATATACATGTACGGTATCCACTAGACGTATATGTCAGGATTGGCTAGACCCCTACCAACGCTAGAGGGCGTTTGCAAGTGACACTGGTCGCTCCACGGGTGAGTGGAGTTGCCGTGTGGCATACATATGGCAACAGCACGCACCTGTGGGTCGCACCCACTCGGCGAGATTTAATTAATAAGCTAGCTGACATGGCAAACCTTCGAAATGAAGAAAAAATGAGGACAAAATAGTTCAGAATATTTACAGAAACAAAAAACATTGAAAATGTTTAGCGATTCGCTATGTGGGCTGGTGTTAACACGAGATTGTCCTGTCCGTATTGCTTCTGACTGAAAACAATCCAGTACAGTTTACCTGGAAATAATGTTCTCTCAAGAATGTCTTTACCACAGTAAATTGCTTTCCGCTGAAAATATGTCACGGCCTTGGTACATGTTATAATCTTGCAGTCTTGCATAAAAACAATCGGCTAAAAATGTCAACAAAAATGGGAAATACACAATAATGCATTGTATGTGGAAAAGTGTAGAATCCCTCCTATTCGCTATGCAAAAATAAAAATATGGCCTAATTTTCCAATTTATTTAAACGTGCCAAATATGTATACCGATTCCCCAAAAATCCGGAAAGCTAATTTAAAGATGCTACACACTCAGATGAGTTTGTCAATTTCAAACTCTGGGTTTACAAAACATGGCATTATGATATTTAAGCCGCACAATGATGAGCAAGACCCAAAGGACGTGTGCTTGTTTATAGATGGCATTATTATTTTCGATTTTACATACATCCACATGGCTAGTAGATGTTCATTGCACTCGACGAAAACTCAATAAACGGCATAAGTTTGCGACTAGATTTAATATGGTGAAAACATACGTAAACTGTTTTACAATATGGAAGTTTACAAATCAACGGTATAATTGACACACAGACATTTGCAGCCAGGTTAATGAAATATAAACACATGGAATAAACTCAATCTTCCCTTTCACTTTCTAATAAAGAATAACATCAAATTTTTTAAGCATAACTTGGTTCACACTTCATTAAGTCTACAACGTAAATCATATACTTTTAGTACGCCATGTGTACTGATAAAGAAAGCACGTGATTGTTTGGTGTTTGACATAATTCAGAAACAGTTGCATGATTTCAGATACACAGAGCAAAGTTCTTGTATGGTCATACATAATAGTTGGTAGACTTGGTTCAAGTCTGTGATTTGTGAATGTTTAAAGTTTGGTGAACACGATAGATTTGTGTTTTTCATGTGAAAAGCCTGAGTGGTGTGCCGTGAGTTTCACCTGGTGAATCCGGCAGAAAGTGACTAACTACCGCGCAGACTCAAAGGTAATGTATTCTATCGCAAGGAGAACTTGACCTTTGAAATAGAAGAGACACAAGAGAAACTGTTGCAAATGATTCTTTTTTTAAAGCTCACGACTAGAACCAAGTCTGAATAGTTAGCCATCTCTAGACTGGGAATGCATCATCTTGGTAAGGGATGGTAAGACTTTGGAAATAAACAAATTATAATTTTGTGTTCCAAGATTGAACATAGCTTTTTATTCAAATTTGCAGACTACTGTATTTATTCCAGTTTTTCCAGGGTTAAGTCATTAATATTTTTCTCAAAAACCAGTGTGATTTACGAATTTTGTCACGCATCTGTTTTTCACAATCCCCTCTGATGAGTTGACGATCATCTAAATTGTTATTTTCCATAGAAATGAACCAATGTTTATTTAAGTCTATTACAATAAAGATATATTTCATTAATTCCCTTTCTTTGACAAATCATGATTAAAGGCCCTTGCTACTTACATAAAGACAGGTAGATCATTCAGTTTTTGTTCTTTTTAATGGTAAACATATTCCCATGGTTTGCTCTACTGGGGTAGAGTAACCATGATATCCCTAAGCATCTTTTGGTGAGCTATCAAACATTTATTCTGATCAAAAGCTACCGCACCTTCAATAACATTTTTCATTTCCATAATTATGAAATGGGAATAAAAGTGTTTAAGTTATTAAAAATAAAAAAATAGCTTTCTCCTTTATTCCGCCCAGGAAACACATCAATAAATTAGTGTAACAGCGTTTAGATTGTGTTTTATTTCTGTCTTTGTTTTTTTTTACCTTGTGGGAGGGTGGGTTTTAAAGAAAATTTATTGATGGCAAACAAACTTTTATGAAAGGTGCCTAAACACACACTTGAGTTTACTATTTGTCATCAATGTATGGTTTGGAATAATTTCACCTCTCAGAACAGATGAAGCATGTTTAAATCCATTCCCTCTGAGCTAGGGGGTCAGGTTCATAAGAACAATTGTGATTCTGTCCGGTTTTCAACAGCCTTTTAATTTCAATATATAGCAATTTATGAACCCATGAGTTGACTGCTTATGCCTCTGGGTTCTCTACTGAAGTGACTACGACATCTGACATCGAAATTGATTCATACTTCCGATGCAAAATATTGTTATTAAAATTTCCATGGTACCCTAAAATGTGCTAAAGTTTCTAAAATAACAGCAAAGAAAATGACGTGAATGCAGGACAGTGAAGACAAATTTATGCAAGGTTAATTCACAAAGTATGTCATGACTTTATACTATAAAGCTGCATTTTTTAAGTTGGCAGATAGCATTGCTGTTAATTGTTCAGGCAAGATTTGTTTCTCGTGGTACGAATCCCAAATATTTGTAGTCTTGATGTACAAAACTTCTAAATACTTACTGATTTTCTAAAAACGAACATAATTGATCACCATGTGACAATTGGTTAGCCAATCAGTCTCTCACAGGCTAATTAAGCATGAATAGTCTGAGAAATATATGACCATAACATTATTATAAAACACTGATATCTATGTTATTTTAGAAACATTGCATGTTATATAGATGCCACAGGTACACACAATCAAGTATTTGACACACACACACACACACACACACACACACACATATACTGACAGGAGAAGTGAATCCGAAGAACAAACACACCAATAGTAAACATCATACATAAATAATTTTTACTTCACTAAATGAATTCAATTCAAGCAGCTTATTTCACAAAAATGCTGTAAATCTGTAATTGGAATTAAGACATTTGACATGCAGTTCAGATGAAATATGTGCATTGACATGTGTGCTCTATGTACTCTGTATATTTAATTACAATAATCACCACATCAAAAAACGTAAAATAAATGAAGTTTTTCAATATAAAGGGAACCCAAACCAAATCAGAATACACATATTTTTTGCTGAAAGTAGCAATACTGATAACAGGTTTATAATTGATAATAGTCACCCGAGTGTAAGGGTACACGGTATATTGTTACTCTCACAGTTGAATTTTCATTAGTTGGTCACTCATACTGAGACAACAGGTAACACATAAGCAAACGTTGGTGGCGCTGCTCTGTCACTGGTGATTTTTACATCAGAGTTGTAAAGCATTACATCATAATGTAGGGATTTTCAAACTGGTTCACGGACGTAAGTAAAAGGCAAGCGCTACAGCCCCCTCTTCAGGCACACCAATGCACATCACAAAATTACATTCAAATCAATTAAATGTAAAGAAAGTATCTCACAATGGGCTAACTAACAGAAAGGTTATGATCAACATTGGTCTCTCTACCCTGGACACAGTTTTCTTTCAGTAAAATAAAATTTCACGATAAAAAATCACACGGCACACAAGCAAGCTTTGACTAAATTTGAATAGAATTCATAAATCCCCATCATTATCCACAGCAATCATACCCTGATTCAGAAAATTTCCAAAAATAAAATATGGACACAGTGGGGTTGGTTCCATTGCCCATCATTTCAATGTATACAACATCAGACTATTCATGTCCAATTATTGAAATTACAGTGATATGATTGAAGAAAGAAATGAAGGTTATTCCTCCTGAAAGCCAGTTTTTCTGTGGCATATTGTTAACAGGATCCATACACTTAGAAGTCAATTCAAATTCCACGACTTTCAATGACTTTTTCAGCAATTTTCAAGGACTGTTTGAAGTTAAATATACCATTTTCCAGATATAATTTTACAATGTCATTTTTTCAAATCTACGTGTATGTCATTTTTATGATATCAAAGCTGACCATCTCGCATTTTTGAAAACTGGGTCGATTATCAATTTTCTAAGACTTTTTCAGGACTCTCCAGGACAACAGTACTTTCAGGTACTTTTAAGGTGCGTACAGGCCTTGTTTGTACATTCCAAGAAAACTATAAAATGTTCTCCTGTAAAAGTTTGGAAAATCTCAATTTCATCGCATTGATATTGATATTAAAAAAATACCTGGTGATGTTAATCAGATGGGTAATTGCCATCACAACCTGCCCCAAGTGAAGGAAAAGAAGCTATTAATCTGAATTCTACTGTGAGTGACCCAGGTGTCATGGGTCAAAGGTCGTCTGATTTTTCACTTGGATTTGGACAGCTGTTGTCTCAGCTTCAGGGCATCGGTCATGAGGTTTCTGTTGAGGATACTGCTGGCACAGAGCAAGCCACCGAATGCTGCACCGGCAAAACCACAGCTGAGAATATCTTGACCTGCAACAGAGGTAAATGTATGGCTTAACAAATCAAAGCTGAAATTCTGCAAAAAAATTGTCCAAATTGATACAACAAATTTGGTCGATCTTGTTGATCCTACAGTCTAGCTACGTTTTGTTTTAGTTGTGAAGACTATCACAGTAAGGCTCTATCAATGTCTTACTTTACACAAATTTTTTCATGAAGTTCATGATTAGTTCATCTTTACCCCATCATAAATGTCATATTAAATCTGTAAAATTACTCTAAAAAGACTCTAGGAAGTTACTCACCTGTCAGGTAGAGATTGGGTATTGCAGTAGTTGGTCTGAGGGCGCTGACTGTTTTGGCACTGAACCTGGTCTTGTTGTGATCCAAACCATATATCTCACCCTTTGGCGATGCAATGTAGTGTTTGTTACTAACTGGCGTCCCAACTTCAAAGTATTCCACCTAAAAAAAGGACACATTATAGTCATTAAGACGCCACTCTTTCTTCTGTGTAAATGAAATCACATATTTCTTGGAATTATGCATAAAACAGAGAGAGAGAGAGAGAGAGAGAGAGAGAGAGAGAGAGAGAGAGAGGGAGGACGAGTGCAGCCTTGC
>LD348665.1:66630-77424 GCA_001465055.1 Ptychodera flava | reverse complement strand
GACACCAAGATTAAAGAATTACGTTTCTAGTACATGCCTCAGCTTTATGATCGATGACCTCTTAAGGAGGTGAGTATAAGTGCTGTTCCTTGGTCTCAGACAGATAACTATAATCTTTACGAGTGATCACATCTGGTCAGTGGCAAATTTAAATATTGTTCTAAATGTACGAAATCTATTTCAGGGAGTAACTTTTTCTTCTGACAGGGACACAGTGCTTAGCCAATAGATCGATTGTCCATTATCGTCCAATATCTGTCATCCATCCCCAGTTGTCCATCATCATTTCTTGAACCCATGTGCAGTTAAACTTTCATAATTCGTATGAAATTAAAAGGGATAACCTGACATTGTTTTGTTTTAATGATTAAAAAAATTTGCATATGAAATTTTCTTGAATCCGATAGCTTTCTACTTATATTTAAAGTTTTGCTAGTGTGCTACGGATGCCTTATTTAGTTCAAATTAACATATAATTTACATATGGAAACATTTTATAATCTATTCCTTTATGTTCAAAAATCTCTGAAGCTGTTTGCTTGATAGTTCCAGAATTTGGTTTGTAGGATTTTAGGGAAGACCTCACAGGTTTGCTTAAATACAGACAAATTTGCCAATGTGAATTTCAGTGAATTTTCTCAGGATATATTCTCATTTTTGGTTTACACATCCAAAAAAAATTAAAATTTGGTTCATAGGGAGTCATCCTTACTCAGATCTGTACAAATTTGCATACATTTTGAAAAATACCTCAAGGACACTATGTGCTCACATTCGATTTGAATTGGTCCATTCAAGAAATATTTAAACCAGAAAAATAAGAATGACAAAAGCAGATAAGGTCTCCAACTCAGGGACTGGAGGTCATCTTTAGGAACATGCATATCAACTTCTATAGCCATAGGACAAGCAAATCCTAAATACATAATCAAATGTCAACAAAAAATCAGCCAGAGAAGGCTTGACAAAAAGAAAAGGTGGGAGAGTGAAAAAATAAAGAGTTGGGGAAAAAATGTACAAAGTATCTGGTAAAAAAGTAATGCTATCTCATCAATCTTCTAGACCCTACCCCCTCCTGAATATCAAATGTTCCACCCCTTGGTATTTAGCATGTTTACTTTAAATAGCTACAATGCCCAGATGGCAGGAAATGGATTAACAACCTTGGGGATTTTTTAATTAATGCTGTGAGTGCTATCATTCGAATGTAAACAGTACTTAAATTAGATACATACCCTGTTCAGATTGACCACTTTGCGTCGGTGTAGGGCCGAACCCGGGCCCGACGTAAAAAACCAATGTGGACACGCTGCGTCGGCCTTGGGCCGACACAGTTTGGTCCCAGTGAGAAGGGGGGTTCAGGGCTGACGTAGGGCCGACGCAAAATTTGGTCTGTGTGGACACGTTGCGTCGGCCCTGGTCCCAGTTGACTAGGCCTCCGCCATGGATCGAAGTTGAACTAGTCACCCTATTTGCACAAAACAAACGACATTTGAAACTAAAGTTTACACCTATTGAAAGTTTTCAATCCAGTCTTTACATTTTAATATCATCCCATGTACGCAGAACTCCCCACCAACCTTTGTTCCGCGCAAACGAGACCATGTCATTCTATTCTACTGTGCACGTAATAGACTGGAGAGGCATGTCAAAAATGCCGCGCACTGGTTATTTCTCCACCCGGTCTTATATATACCATATGCTCATCCAATAAATAGTGAAGATCTCTCCAATGATTAAAAGTGTGAGTGGTAGTCATATTTGCCCTTCTTGTGCATAAAAACGCAGGAAAATCATGAACAGTAGAAACAGCGTGCCATTATTCAAATGCACCATTTTGAACTTTGACAGGTCAGAGGTCACAAACGAAGGTAAAGTTAGGTCGGCCCTAATTCTGGTACCGGTAAGTGCGGACGCGGACCAATTTAATCCCAAAAGGACAATTATTTTGCGTCGGCCCAATTTCAGTTGGGTTGCCAATGTGAACTAAGTAACAGATAGTCAAATGCCTTCCGCTGTGGGGGGTGATTATGACATCTGGAATTATCCTGGATCCAAATTTCTCATCAGTTCTTGTGTGTCTTACATGGAAAAGTTGCAAAAATTGGTCCGCACTGAAAAAATTAACCTCAGTTTTGTTTTCTGGATCAAATTTTCCTACAAATTGATACCAAATATGACAAAATTATGTTCACAGCCTTCGAAACTGTATCACAACATATCCTGGGTTGGTGTAGGTCATTTAAGGTCACAAACTGAGAAAATTACCTAAAATATACAAATTTGGGGGTTTCCCAACGCTTTGGGACTTGTATACCAGATTACAAAGCTATCAGACAAGTAATTTTGAGAACAAGTTTTCTTGACCAAAATGACAAAATTGTCTTAAAAATAAAAATTTGTATATTTCAGGACAATGTCCACATATCTTACTATTGTCATCCCTGGACATCTCAAATATAAAGGCTGTATGTCCAACGGCTTTAAAAAGAAATTATTCTTAAGATTTTTTGACCAAAAATGACAAAAATTGCCCCAAAACAGTTATAATTTTTCCAATTTTGTCGTTATTTCAACTAATTAGAAACTTTTTAAGGTAACATCCTCTAAATATCCAACCAAAATTTGACAGCAATTCGGCCAGCAGTTTCAGAGAAGAAGAATTTTTACTTAAAATGAGAAAAATAACCAAAAAATTCAACAAAAATACAAAATTCAAGATATCTTCATGATATTCATAAAACTTGATTAATGTTCACCTAAGGTGCTTGCACACAAAGTTTCAAAGCAATCAAAACAGCGGCTCTTGAGTTATTAATTCTTGAACATTTTCACATTTTTAAGCTCATTTGCATAATTTTGGCGATGCAAACTTCATTTGAACAGAATCTCATCTATAGCCCAGGATACATCCACACACCAAATACCAAGCTGAAACGTGCAGCGGTTCACGTGTTTTTTATGTTGACGGACATACATACATACAGACGCCACCGACTTCAGCTTATAAGATAACCTCAAATTGGTATACCAAATATGAGCTAACAAGAAGATTTTCATTATTACCTCAATCTACCCCTGAACTGCATGTCAACACTTTTACATCGTTTTTAAATAGGTTCACAGGGATGACCTCATTCAAGTTTGTTCAAATGGTGTTTAAATTTGCATACAGACATCTGCAAGGCTACTTTTTTCCATTTTTTAAATCTTCTCTGAAACCGTTTGTCTGATAACTTTGACAAATAGTTTCCAAGGACCAAACAAAGCATAATTCTGATTTACATGATTCATTATATAATTTGCTGGTTTAAATTAAAATTTTACAGATGGGAATTTTGCCGTATTTGCCTGTGGCACTCTTTTCCTGCATTTTTTCATCAGTGGAGTTGTTATGCTTCAGATATTTGGTCTGTAGATTGCTTTTGGTGTGTTTTTTTTTTAATTTTTTTTTCATCTGAAAAAGCTTTTCCAATAGTGTACATGCATTGTATTGATTTTTGCAATTCATGGAGTCTCACTATAGTGGACTCTTCTAATATTGTATTATCTATATGAAAAATGATCTGTGAATGATCAAGTATCAAGCAAGTAATTTTCATTAAGAAGGTCACCCTTTTTTTTTATCTTGGCATCATCAATGCAGTTGTCAAAACACCATTTTTGAATCTCACAAACTTAATAAATGGATGGCACAGGACAAATGTAATAGTGGTTATTAATAGAAGTTGCATAACCGGGCCTTTTTATGAATGATATAATGCTCGCATAATGTGACATGACTGAGTGATGCATTCATCACAATACAATAAATGCTTGCAGATTGTAGTGCAGCATTTTTTGTCTACTTATAACCTATTACACAAGCCACTGTATTAAAAGTAGGCCGTCTTTCACATTTCATGTTACATGTATTTGATCTGTTAACTCTTTTGTCCCAGATAACATTTGCACATACCTTTGTCACCGGTTTTGTAGCAGTTATCAATAAGATTTTATCCATTAACCAATTGGATGTCTCAGTTTTTCTGTATTCTATTGCTTTTGATTTCCCTCTGTGCCACTGAATGTACCCCTCCGAGAAGTGTATATTTATTCGTGTCAAATTTGAATGAATCTCAATAACTATAGACTGTTGATGGTAGGTGATAGTTATATATCTGTATATCCAATGCAAGTAACACATGTTTATAAAAGTACTGAGGTCACTTTTTGCCCAACAAATACAAAGGGTCTATAAATCATAAGTCAGCTTGTGTAAGAGCATGAAGGCTGTCTGTGCACAAGAGAGGGGCTGTAGATGTGGCCTAGAATTGCCCTTAGTCTGGTGCTATATATAAATATCATACAGGCTAAATTGGAGGAATAAACTTCAGCAGACTGTCGCGTTTAATATCGGTTAGGTGATCGTGAAATTGAAACAATGTACTCTAGCAAGCTGTTGCGTAGGCCATGGTGTGAACCCAACGGTGGTGACTGGAGTAACTACTGCCTGAGAAAAGCCAAGTGACGCCATGGGGCCAGTCTAGGAGTGACCCAGTGCTTGATTCACCCGATCAATCAGTCAACATCTTGCAGTATTATCTGATGTTGTGAAAAGAGGGAGATGTCGACTGAGTGAATTCACTGATAAGGTCAACAGACAGGCAATTTAGGCAATGTTTGTGGACTGGTAAAACAGTGGTGTGTGATCAAATGATGTACTGGGTTGCAACAAGAGTGTTCAAAAAGGCAAATTGTTTTGACAGCTGTCAAATCCAATGGCACAGAAAAACTTGCAAATACTCAGAGCAGTAGGTGTACTAGTCAAGAGGTAAGGCTTTTCTCTCACAGAAGACTTTCTTTACATTAAAGCCCCAGTAATGCTAACTTTTGAGCACAATTTCATCATTTTTATTTTGAATGTGAACCACAATTCCCTGTTCTTCTCCCCAAAGAATGTTGATATATATATACACAGTGTTCAGATTGTCAACTCAGCCCCTATGGTTGTAAATTGCATTGTTATTGTTGAAAAGTGACTTCTGGTCTGGACTAGAATTAAAATGTAAACAATATTCATGAATTTTACACATATAGACGCTAAGTTGACAAGCTAAATAGTGGGTGTTGCAACGTTCTTTGGGGAGTAGAATAAGAAGTTGCAATTGATTTATAAAATAAAAATAATGAAAAAATCGAAGAAAGTTGGCATTACTGGGGCTTTAAAAGGGAGATGTGACTTTTGGTAGAAAATACAATAAATGTCTTTTACTCAAAACAGTATCTATTTGTTAGGGTGGTTCCTACATGCCACACCCCCCTTGTAAAAACTTCAGGGTGGTGCAGTGGGTGTTTGCCAAAGGAAGTTACTGAACTACCAGGTGATCCACACTCTGAGTAGTTTGCAAACAAACTTGAAAAGGAGGGACCTTGCAGCCAGTATGGCTGTTGTTTGCTTCTTCAAAAGAGTTTCAGGAGTTTCATTCAGTTTATAACGTCATAACAGTTTGACGGAACTTTTTTGCTTTGTAGCGCCTGAAGTCAGGTTATCCCGGTCACGTTTGACAGCTAGACGTGAAAGGAATTCTGATCAGATGTTTTACGTTCAACTATGAATGAGGAAAAATTACTGAAAAGTACATGGAGCAACAATTGAAATGTGGGCACTGAGTGGCAATGCAAAGGTGGGACATGCAAGGTCAGATAAACTCACCGACAATATTTGCTCCACACAAACAAGAAAAGATATGTGAAACAAATCATCGAGTTAACCTTACCAACATCAAATTCAAATCCCTTTTCAATGTAGGTGTGGCAGCAACCACCAGCTTGGTCATGTTGTTCCAATACCAGTACCTTCTTCCCAGTTCTTGCCAGGAGAGCTGCCACTGACAGGCCACCAATTCCGCTTCCGATGACGATGGCATCCAGGTCATCTGGAACTTTTTTCACTGCAAAACCTTTGGAGATAAAATCTATTCAGTCTCTACCTTCATTTGATGTATCAACAAATTAATCTGAACCTGCATTTGTTTTAAAAACACATACCCAAGGGCACTTTTTTTGTTTCCATATAGACTAACCCGCTAGTTGCTTTGCATAATTTTTTCCCCATTTTTGACATTTCAATAAAGATCGTCAGCTTATCCAGTCATTTCGTCTCTCCTATTGCTTTTTTCACCCACCTTCCGGATGTGGTTTTGGCCAGGTCACGTGATTGAGGGGCTTTTCCTTCATGTAGGTTTGTGGGTCCATGCATAGAGATCACACTGCCCTTAACCGATCACACCACGCACATAAAATTAAATCAAGACAAATTTTGCTGAAAAGAATTTATTTTATAACAACACTATTAAGCCCACAGACTTGGGGCAAGTCTAGTTTCATATACAAGCATATGGAGTACATATTGATGAAAAAATTGTCAACATATATATTGCTTTCACAAAGTGTTGAATGCTGAAAAAGGATGTACACACTGCCTTTTCCCTTTTAAGATGGAATAGGCCATCCTTAAAATGACCCCTTCCCCCTCCCCCCCTGCCATTAGAGAATGACTGGTCCATTCTTAAAATGAATGACCCCCTCCCTTTAAAGGTAGAATGGTTCAGCCCTGAATTAACAAACTTTATGTGTCATGCGAGGTGGCCATAACTGTATCTCTCTCTCTTCGATGGAGAGTTGCCAATATTGGTTCAACAGAGGAAGAAGGTTTAGTTAAATGTTTGCATGTGTATCAATGTCCCACTGGTGAGGGTAGTGGAAATGGCGTGATGGCCGAATATACCACAGGCGTGATGTTTTCTGGGTAGTTTCTATGAGTGTATTTTATGCTACATTCCGTCGTTCTCTTCCGTAGCCTTATCACGTCGGAACGTATAAACTACACTCATAGAAACTACCCAGAAAACATCACGCCTGTGGAATATACCATTGTTCTGCTGCAGATCGAACTTTGAACTGTGAGTCAATTACTGTCCATTAATGAGAACACCATTGGAACCAATTTAGGATAATTAGATATAGTGTATGCTCATCTGCTGTTATTTTGCAATACTTGTTTTTATGGGTAATTTGTAATATTGCAACTTTCAGCTATAGGGCACCTAAACACTTATGATAAATATGAAGAGTTAAAGGATCCAATTCTCCAAAAATAGTTCCAAAAAGTTCCACTTGTATTTGAGGTTTGTTTTACAGAAAAAAGGTACCATCATGCATTGAACACATGTTTCATGAGGTGGGAAACACATGTCAGCAAAATATTGACAATGATTATGTATGAGAGAGCAGTAAGTTTTTCAAGTTGCTGGCAATCACAGAAAAACTCGAATAAAAGACATATTCTGTGAAATTACATCGCAGATCACTTTTTTGTTTTGATCTACCTTCCACAGACCTCTTGGTGTGTCTTATGAACCAGAATGATTGTGAACTCAGTCAGAGGGTTCAGAAATTTCCCTATAGTAGGACAATTCCCTAGCTTTTTATCAGGTAGACTATACAGACCACCTGAGCTTGAAGTGTTGAAATCATTGGTAATAGTATTAACAAAAGGGACTTAAATAATTACGAGCACTAATCCACAATTACTTTTTACTGTGGGTCCATAGCTGTGGTGGTTACACTTACAGACGGGATTCTTACCTTTAACGGGCTGGTGTTGACTTTTACGACTTTCAACCCATGGTGGTGGGATTAAAAGTCGTAAAAGTCAAAACTAGCCTGTAAAAAGCAGGAATCCCGGTCTGTAACTACCCACAGCTATGGACCCACAGTTAAATCACTTCAAGTGTCTTAGGGACTGTCTCAGATTGTCGCAAAAGTTCAAAAAGCGAAATGTGTTTGTTTACGGGGGAGAGGGGGTTTGACCTCCATCGATTAGTGAACTTCACTTTCGCACTTTTCTTTTGTTCCCGTTACATTGTGTGTAAGAAAAACTGCACATTTGTCCCAATAAATTTTGCTGAAGCTGTTTCCAGTTCGTTCGTGTCAGGCTATGGTTACTCAAATTTGATCGATTACTTGACGATGTAATGCTGTCAGGGGATATATATTTCGCACTTTTGAATTTTCGTTTAGGGGAGGGGATTGGGTCTTGATGTAAATGAATGAATTTCGTTTCTTGAACATGCGCGACAATTTGAGATGGTCCCTTGGGTACAGGCAACGGCAGGCCAATCCCTGGTTCTTGCATTAGTTCTTGTTGACGCTGATTATTTTTACGTGGGTGTAAGTCATTATTAGTTTTCCATTGAAATTTTTCACAGGTTTATCAATTTGCTTTTAGATAAAACCTGATTAACAACCTGCCCTTTGAAAATAAAATTGATCTATAGATAGAGCCTATTTGACCGATCATGAGAACTGCAACAAAAGGTAGTATAGTATCCCGGCCCCCAAAACTGATAAATTTTCACCTGTTTCTCAAACTTTCCTCAAGGAAACTGTATAGCAGTCTCTTTCTCAATCAGCCATAAAAGTTTGGGTCGATCTGCGCATTTTGTTATCAAAGAAACAAATTACCAAAAATTTACCGATGTGTGAGAGACAGAGAGGCCATTAGCGCTATTCCCGGTTTCAATTCTGATGGTAAAATTAAAATTTCCCGCAAAACTTCACTAGTAAGAGCTTCATAATTATTCCACAGACTTCGAAGTAAATCCAGCTGAGTAATCTACGGATTTGAAAGTTTGAACATCTGTCCACGAGGCGCTGTCTACCTTAATATTATTAATTATCTTTTCATTTACAGGTAAATATATCGTCTGTCAAGTTAACGCATTGCATCCGAGGCATTGAGACAATGAGAGCCCATTGATTTCGCTTTATGATACTTTGCGTTGTGGCAAATTTAAAATCGTTTTGTCGAAATGTTTCTATCTAACATATACACATACACAAATGCCATAGTTTTGCTCGAGGGTCTATGCAAATACACATAAAAGGTATTTTTATTTTTATATACGTACACACATGCAACGCATACATGAATATATAAATACATATCGGCTTTTTGAACTTGCCTATTAAAAGCGATCGCTTTTGGCCGTTTGTTGGAATAAAACGCCGGATAAAAAATCCATTTTCAAAAAGGGACTAATGAACCGTGCCTAATATCCGTTAACGTAGTCATTTCCATTTTAGCCTGCATTAAAAATTCAGTTGCATCGTGCATGCAGTCGGGTCATATCGTGAGTAGAAAGCGTATGATATCGGAGCACGAACGTCTGCCTGTTTGTGCGCCCGCGCGCCTCATGTACCGGTGTAAATCCCTCCACGTGTGAAACCTGCGTGAGGCGAGGCGACGGCTTTGAAAATGTCAATTGATGAAACAACCGAGATGGAAAAAGCAAATCAACACCAAATGTTTTACCTTGCTTGAGAACTGCATCCCGAGCGGAGTGGTCCGTCACAAGAGGCTTGAGTGGGCGTGTTGTGTCAACATGGAAAGGGTTTTTGTCGGGCTTCAACTCTTTCATAAACCACGACAATACGACAATGAATATGACCATCAAAATTGCGGCGACGAGAAACGTCGGGCTTAAGTCTAGCTTAGCAAACAAAGAAGCAGCCACGGTCATGATGTATTCACTAGACGATGCCGGCTGCTGAATGATGGATACGTCTGGCAACATGGTTTTGTTATGCCTTTTCCATCCAATTAACACGACGCATGGTCGACCTTCGTCGAACCATGTGACCATATATGATAAGCGGGCCCTCGCGAGGTATAGCAGTCGACAACTGTACACTTTCGAGATGTCAGTCATGCGGTCGCTCTTGTGACAAGTTCAGACACGGCATTTCACTGATAGTTTTATATGCATCGGACAATAAGTGTCAGCAAGATCTGATGCACGAACATGTGAATGTTTAATATAATATATGTCAGCAGGGATCACATATTATAAATAGGTGCCAATGAAGTTTGTAGAGAATTGCTTGTGATCGCTCAAAAACTTGTTTACAAATCATTCAGTGATAGTAAATCAAATTGGTGATTGAGTGATAGTGATATCAGCTCTTCAATAGCGCTATAAGGTGACGCGGGTTACTACTGCAGATTTGATAATCATTGGCACATGTGGCATGCCATGGTACTTTACCCACATTAAACGCCCCTTATACGATAACAACTAACAGATGGTACGCTGACAATGACTAATAAGTGGACCCAAACGTCCGGGCCAAATCGAAATACTGTAATACATGCAAACTGTCTTATCAGAGACACATTTGCGGAGAGTGGGTCAGTGCCGAAGGCCGAAGGTACTTGTACTTTCCTAGAAAGGTGAACGGGTATGTACCGCCCTAGCGCCCAAATGGGTCGATCTTTCACGTAAAAATCCCTATAAACAAGGTTCGATTTTTCATCCGACAAAAACATAAGTATCGGTCGATAACAAAGCCAATGTCCAATGCTTTGGGAAACTTCACTTGCAATAAAGGAGAAAATTGTCCAAATTTGCCAAACAAATCTCTGACAATTGATCATAAGCTTATTTTTGGAATGTAAGCTTAGGCTATACGGGTATGCGGGTGGATATTTTCAACTTGAAAGGCACATCTATCCCCGGGGAGTCAATAAAGGCTGTAAAACAAAGTAATGCGATTTATGGGGTAAATGTGGTAAGCGTAATTAAAATTTCGGATTTTTTATGATACGTTATCACAGATAGGATTTGCGATTGGGTTCTTCTGTTGTGGTCGACGTTTTCATTGAAAATATCAAAAAGTAAGCCCATGGTTCCGACCAATAACTGCAGTGATAAACACAGACTCAAAGAGACAAAGATTCTCTGCCCCATC
>LD348665.1:10356-32015 GCA_001465055.1 Ptychodera flava | reverse complement strand
ATAAATAAAATCATGCTGTTTAGCAACGCTGATGACACGAGAGATTGACATCTCCAGTTTGTCAAGCAAATCAGACGTTGCATCAGGTGGAATATAAACAACACCATAAATAAATAATTATTATTAATTATTATGTTGATGATATTTGGGGGCCTTGGGTTTTCCATGTCTACAAGAACCATAGAGCACTGGTTACGGAATACAAAGCATATCACTCAAAGTGATATTAGAATTTTGCTTTCCGACAAATTCGCTGAATCCAGTCACTTGTTACAGGAGTTTGAAATGTTCATGTCTTCAAGGATAAAGAAGGGCATAATCGTGATCCTGGGTACTGTCTTAGAGATCTGCAACTTTCAGCAAGGCAGTATGAGAGATCCTGGCTACTCTCTCAGAGATCTGCAACTTTCAGCAAGGCAGTACGAGAGAGTAGCAAGCCGGCTTTACATCAGGAATCGGCAACCATTGTATTTGTATTTCCTTATGTAGGTATTTACTATCCTGTCGACATGATGGCAAATCTATGCAGGACGTCAGGAAAGACAGACGGATTATTTTTGCCCCTTTCAGTTACTTTGCTTATCAATCAACGATGCAAAGATGTCAACTTTCTACGATTAAAATAGGTCGGCACGGATTGAAAAAGGATGTTGAAAAAAAATTAAGAGACGCCGAAACATACTTGCACTTGAAAGTCCACTTAAACTGTAAATAAAATTCCCGATCGTAAAATTCGAGTATTTCCCGGTTCATAAATCTCCTTGTCCAAAATCGTACCCTGATACGTTGGCTGTATCTTGGGCGGGGTTGACCAAACTTGAGTATAAATACTGACCCTAGAGCAACCGTGTCACCGTACTTGAGTAAGATCCATTGCGAGCAGATTCAAGACCATTGACTATACGGATATTGAGGTGAGATTTCATTTCTATGATAAACACACCATGAAAACTCTCAAATGTTTGTTAATCACGGTATGACTAGAAAAATTCAATATTTTCAAATCGAGGAAAATGAACTCTGCCTCAGACATTGGCATCGATAGCATAAAACACGATGACGTTTCACAGCGCATTGATCAACTGGTTTAAATTATCTGGCGTTTGCAAAAGGCAATTATTAATTAATCTTAAATTCGTCTTGTGTTCAAAATTAGGGAGAAGATGAAGAGGTTCACAGTGGCAGTCTGCATCGTCGTCGTTCTTTGTCTTCTGTTTGAAGACAGCGAAAGTATTTTCCGTCGACGTCGTCGGCGTTCGACCCCAACACCAACGGTCAGTGCATTCCAATTCTTCAAGCCAAATGGTGGTTATCTTGCTGTATAGCCGTAACATAAATTCTAAAACCCATGTGTTACAAAAGTCACATTTGGAGAATAACCTTGTAATTTTCGAAATGGGAAACCCAAAAGGTTGCTGTCTGGCCGTAAGATGTATTGTACAACTATCAATTTGTCTAGGCTGTAGGCTTCGTCAGTACATTTGCTAGAAATTGCAACATTTCAGCGAATTGTCCTTTCCATTTGCTGTACGTGGCTCCAACAACAATCACATTGTATCAGTAAAACCACTTTACAGTTTCTCTGAAGTGATGTAATAGACTGTCATGGTCGATTTCAATGACTGAGGTTTGACGACTGTCTATGCTAGAAATACCTCATGATTTGACAGGTTTCTAGAATATAGATAGCAGAATATCGAAATTCAGAATTAAAACATTACATAGAAAATCAACTTCGAACTCGATCTAGTAATGGAGGGACCGTGTCTTAGACTAATGAAAACTACACGACATTTTCCCTCAATAAATTCTTGACACCGCCAACTTGTTAATCATATTTTTGTAAAAAGGACTTTCTTTCGTCTAAAACATCCCTTTTGAGACAGAAACACACTCGTTCTGACCTGAATTTATCATGGCATTCGTGAATGTCGCTTCTGGTTTTGCAAGGTCTTATTCAGACACTTCAAGCGTAGGTCGAGGCAAAACAGAACAGGCGATTCATTATCGCTTACAGAAGAATTTCCGTAAGTGTGGCTGTGAGGGCGATAGATTCCCGCCATAGAACTAGATCACCTTGCACTTCTTTGATGTATATACTTTAGTGAACGTGGACGTGAGTGCGTCTTGAACAATGAAGCCTGGAAACAGAGCGGTGGAAAGGTGTTTAGACAGAGGTTTTTTCACATATAGAGTTCAGTCTTTGTTCAGATCGGAACAACATTGTCTTTAAATTTGTACATGTATATTACTTGTAATTGTGAAAACTAAAATCAGTATTCCTTTGCGTGAGTTTTTTGAATTCTTTGTGTACATGCAAATGATTTCCTTTTTGAGATTCACTGCAAAAATTTACATAAGGCTTTGACGTAAAGTTGTCAAACTTTTCTTCCGTCAAAGTAAAGTACATGCGTGCATTCCGACAGTACACTTATCACAACCAAAGTATTGTTCTTGAAGTTCTTTGTAACTCTTTACGATTTTACAGTACTTTAAAATACCCAAGTCAAAGCTGTAAACCCATGAAACGCATTTTGACTGACTTAAAATAAATACCTAAACTTTAGTACATTTGTCAATAGTAACAACTCGCCTTATACACATGCGTTGTTTTTTTACATATTTCTATGAGTAACATTACTGTAGTTGTCAAAAGGGAAAAAACACGTTACTGGAAATTTAGATGAAAATGTTGGCAAAATATAGAAATTAATACGTTTAGGGGTGTATCTAATCTCAACTAGATCGGATGGTGAGTCGGTGAATTTCATAAGACTTGAATTCCTCAAAGGCAGTCCGGAGGAAAAAAGCAACGCAACACTATTTAGTCTTAAAGAATCTGTTCATCATCATATCTTCAATAGATCGTATGAAAAGAACAACAAAATCTGATTTAGGGAGATTTCTAGACTGGCCCCAGTCGCTTGGCTTTTTCTCGGCAGCAGCTACTGACTGGCCTAGCCACCACAATGTTTCACACGTCTGTGGGTTAACGCGTTCTTCCTACGATCTACGCAACAGCCAATCACTAACGCGAAGTCTGCTGAAGTTTATTCCTTCAATTTACCATGTTTGAAATTCATATGACCACAGACCTGGAGTGAGTGTATGGAGATTGAAAACCACTTCATATTCCATACAATGTTTAGCGTCCTAAAGAGTATGTCTGGCTGAACATGAGAGTTCTGGTGCTGACCTGCAGATTAACCTTGAACATCAGGCTTACAAACTCATTCCAAACCATTCTAACTTAAGTCATCTGTGAAAGTAGAAGTCTTCACCATAAATTTCTACCATTGTAACTTCTGTGACATAGTAAAAAACAAAATCAACACCTCCCATCTGGTTGAGTAACCACTTACTCACAACCACGACCACATATGATTGACACTCGGGCCCCTGTCACACCTTGACGATTTAACCAGCTTATGCCGATGTATCAAAGTTTCTCTAAAACGCTGGCTTGCTGAACTAACAATGCATTGTTCAATGCTGGGCGTATACTTAGCGTATTCATGAAATACTCATAGGTTAAAATTACGTTTTGGATCCGCTAGACAATTACCTCGAGGCATTTCGACTTATATAATAATAATATAACTTTATTTCAGGATGAAAAGCGAAACACTAAATTGTCTACGCTATCCCATACATCAAAAACAGAAAGAATGAGTTACTTATGAGTTACTTATGAGTAACTTACAAGTAACGTGTGTGAACGTGTGTCAACAAGCGCATACCTACCTTCAACTTTTGGCCCGCGTGTGCGGGACGTATGAGCCATACGCTGGCATACGTCGAAAAGTTTTGTGCATGCAAAAAATTTTTCGACGACCTCGCCATACTGCGACGTATACCAGCGTGCTTCAGCGTTCTCTTAACTTATGCAAAACTTACTCATAACGTATTCGACAAACGTCCAGCGTATTCGCCATATTTTTCATAAGTTGGCATACGCTGGCTGGGTGTGACAAGGCCCTCACCTGGCTAATCCATTCGATAGATGAATCATATCTTTTTCACGATGACACAAGTCTATCGTTCTCAATCCCTGGCTTTCAGATTAGTTCTTATTGACATTGAGTATTCACATGGTGTAAGTTCTTTGTTTCCCATTGAAATTTATATCAAATTAGTCATTTTGCTTTAAGATAAAGCTGATAAAAGACCTGCCCCTTTAAATGTGCATCTTTATCTCTCAGTGTGGAGGCTGTCAAGGTCTGGTCTCCAAGGTAACGGGCTCCATCACAGGAACTCATAACTTCGGTAACCGATGTCGTGGATGTGGCTATGGCTGTAGAGAATGTTTACTCCATTCTTACAGGTTGTTCCAAGTTTTCGGATGTAGGACCAGTTGTTGATTTCAATGGAACACATAGGAGAACAGATGTGTCCTATGACACAGTGTAAATGCAACATTCTGAGTTATTAGGTAATATTGCTTGACCTTTGACATCCATTCTCAACGTAAAGAGGTATAAACTTTACCAGAACACATCAGACAATAATAACCAGGAATACAGAAAGCCCATTTCTGCTGCGAGAAAAGTTATTATGAAACAATTCAATTCTTGCGATTATTTCAGAACTACTTACATTTTACTTAAATTTAACAATTTATTAATCCAAAGTTCTTTGTCTTTTGGCAAAAATATGTAATTTTAGGTAAGACAAAGAGGACAATATGTTGTACAACACTAGGGATTTTACATGAAATTGATAGATAGCTACAATTATGATAAATTATATATCAAAAGAAAGTTCTCTTCAAGACCAATTGATTGCATTTTGTTTGATGAAAATTGGTTCAGTACGTGCAGAGATATGTCCTGTTGAATTTGAAAAAATCAGCTTCCTATTTAGAAATTATGCCATGGTAGACACCTGTAGTTTTCATTACAACCAGGTGACCCCATATTGAACATTATTTGAGGAACCTAGAATTGCAGTTTCTAGTGCTTTTTGCAATAACTCAAGCATTTCTTATTGAATATTGATGAAATTTTTTGTGGATATTGCTGATGAAATGTTCAATGGTATTTAATTTTTTATAAATGAAAAATATTATTTAGAATGCTGTTTACAAGGTAAACAAATGAACAATACCTGTAAACAATCAAATGATACCTGTGACATTGATCACTGTATGCATTATGTATTGTGAACATCAACAGAAATATGATAATCATATTCCATCATATATTACTTTGCATATATGAAAAAAGTTATTTAGATTTATGTTTACAAGGTAAACAAATAAACAACAATACCAGTAAACAATCAAATGATACCTGTGACATTTTAGAACTTGATTTAAATTTAACAAATTTTTTTTTAATATTTTTGTTTTAATTTGAACTTCGGAATTTTTTTTTAATTTTTTTTTGTGTGCTTACAACTTTTATTAAATGATTATGAAATATGTCTGATTAATGTAGATTTTAAGTTTAACAATTGCAGAGAACTTTTCCAAAAAGTCAAAAAAACTTCGTTCTCAACCCTTTTTACTATGCCTTAAAACAGCAACACGCATTTATGGAATGAACAACTGGAATGAACAACTGCATTAAACTGGATGCAAAATTACGCTGCCCCGGAAATACCATAGACCCTCGAAGTCAGCGGTCCGAAATGCAAACCAGTATAAAAACCAACTTTTCCAAAGTCCGGAACACCATCAATGAGGAAAAAATAAATTAATAATCTACGGCCTTTTTCTTCAGAGAGAACCAAAATAGTCCCCTTCTCGGGAACTAAAGATCGAAACTAAAATTTCAGTATAGTATCGTCAAAGTGCGGTGCACGTGAGCAGTTCAGTATGGTATCGGCAAAGTGCGGTGCACGTGCGTGCAGTGCTGGCTTGACAACTTCTCAGTGTCTATCGAAAAATATCACCCGGAAATCAAACTACTTCGAACAAGATAACGTTTGAAAGGGTAAAGTATCTAGATCCTTGCGTTTAATAAGAAATCAGACAAATCTTGCTGCAAAATTGTGAACGTCGGAACTCAGCTTAGACCTCCTAACACAGAACATGCGGCGAAGCGCTGATTACTTGTATGTGATTCCTGTGAGTGCCCGGATGTAAAGTTGGGGTGAAACCATACTGGTTAAAAAGGGCCTTAAGCATCATTTTTCGCATCGTCAGACTTATAATTATTGCAGAATTACAATTAATATTTATCATAAAATTCATTTTGGGCCGAACGTTTAAGGAAATCAAGATTTTCTTTCAAAAAAACACAAACAAAACACAAAGTTTGATCATTGATTGAGTTTTTCTCGGCCGATTTTAACGTTCGCCCCCTCAAAATGAAGCCCATGATCTCGTCTTTCATACCACCCCTAAAAAATAGTGATGCAATCGGAATAAGTCATGCGGAGAGCCTCTCAAAGAGCTATATATTCGATCTCTTTCGCGGGACATTTGAGATCACGGCACAACGCTCATAATGGACGCCAAAATCGCCGGTACGCGTAAGTTTGTAGTCATGCTGCTTTGCCATTTATTGTAGTACATAAGTGAAAATTTCCTAAAATGAAGTTAAAATAATAATCTTCAACACTACAGTTTCATTTTCTCTGATTATTTGGTCTATTTAAGAATTAACACGAAAGTTCGGACTAGACCTGCATCGAACGCGTACGTTCAACACAAATGTCATGTGACCTAAAATCCCTAACAACACCAATGACTGTTCTTCTTGAACAATTAATATGTAGAAAGCAATGTACAATCCTTATGATAGAAGTAAATATGTATATTATTATACAAAAACAATGTTTCAAGCTAAACTTATCCATCCATGATTATGCCTTGATGTTTTACGTACAATCTTAAAGTTTATACTCAACTTAGGGAGCATTCGTTTCAGTGGACATCAAGGGGTTGGCTATTACAAACGTTTTTCCGCGAGGGGGGGGGGTCAACTTTTACAATCAATGGTTAGGGAGGGGTCAACTTTTACGAAAGCTTTGTATGACATTATGGGGGAAACAGCAGAATTGACCGAAAAGTATATGATAAATATGACTGGAGTACACTGTATAACAAAGTCGCATTATGTAAGCTGAAAGTTTCTGACTTGGACGGATACATAAACAAGTACAAATATTGTCAACCTAGGGAAAGACGTTGAAGGACAGACTCAAAATAGTTGAAGCACACATTGGCCGGCAACTATGTCAAACAACACTGGCGAGTCTAACCAGACAGAACCATGAGGGGATGAGAGGATGAGGATGACAAGGACGAGGAGGACAGTGAACCAGAATGGTAAATTAGGTGAATCGGAGGAAAGTGGCTATGAAAGTGATAACAGCGACATTGAAAATGAATTCTTTCAAGTAACAAGATCAGGCAGACGGTGGACTTCATGGAAATTATCCAACTACACGGACTCAGTTTCAAGATTGACATATTTGGTATGTTGAACGTACACCCAAATCTGAAATGTGACAAGCATTTGACAAAGTTTAATCAATCTAATCGGATGAATAATGGGGTCACATTTTATATATTGCAACAATCAGCCAAAGAGCAGCCAAAGAGCACCTAACACTTTTGAGAAATTTTAAAAAAATGAAAATCCAATTATCCCAAATTAGTTCCAATCGTGTTGAAAGAAAACGTACTATTCTGGCGGCTATCATACCAAAACAACATGCAATTTTGTTTTTTAAATATGTACAAACTGTCGATTGCTTGGTTATTAGTTGATATATCTATTATCATATACCATACGTACCGAGTATTTGTTTTGTATACAACTTGGACGGCCAGCCATTATAAACTTTCATCTTTTTTGTTTGAGCGTCAGGTACTGTACAAATCGACGCGTGCCACATTGTCTGGAGAGTAAAATCACAATCGACATTTAACTCCCAATAAAACCAATGGCGTGTGACAAACCTCACGTTGGAGGGATGATGCCCAACCGGTCCGCTATCATGCTGGCAAATTGCATGTAAATGAAATCTTTAATAGCCTTATAATATTTTCTCTTTAATAATGTGTATTGTAAGGTATGATATAGAAGTACCATGGCCATATCTGACGCAGAAGTACCATGACCATAAGTCATCATAAGCATAAGAAGCTGAAGAAAACTCTTTGTAGAGTGTGTGGTTACTGATCGAAAAACTTAAAGAAGAGAGATGGTTATGTCAAAGTGTCCGATTTCAGTGAAGGAATTTTGGACTTGTTTAAGATTGATATGAAAATTGATGACCCACACATCCATCCACCATATATATGTGGAACGATGAGACCATCTTGAGAAAGAGTCGATGAGTGAAGAACAAGCCAAGAAACACACCAGCAAGACCAACTGCAGTGTTCACACAGTGTTCAAAGGATGAAAACTGTCGTGTTTAACACCTGTGAAGCTCATTTTAATACGAAAAGGCCATGAAAGTTTATCGAGACGACCGTGGATCAAACGGCGTGCTGCGTTGCTAGCCTGTCTTTCTATTTGTCTGCCATGTGGTCTGGTAGAATAATTAGATATTGCGTCATCCTTAATCGTACCTGGCCGGTAATTACAGCGCTTGTCACATTTTAATTTGGAGTTTCAGTGTTTGGAACGCACAGATTTCTTGACCGTAACGTACAAGATTTTTTACTCTGACACACAACATCAAAGGATGTGAAGAATGTCGCACGTTCTCTTATCATGCCGCATGTGTAAAAAAATAACACTTGTAGCAGGGCTTTTACCTCTAGCAGAAGAGAAAATTGCAGTATTTGTCTTATTCGGGCGTATAATTGGCTCAAAACTTTGCAGTCTGGTCAACCTTTGGATGTAGCTCACAGATTGTGCTACCTCAATGGTCAATTACACCGGATTCTGCCATTTTAACAACAAGGGGGTTATTTGTACGGATGTCATTTTTCTTGGGAATATCGAAATAAATGCAACCTTGGAGCTAATCTTTATGGAAATTCCCATAATTACATGTGTCTAGAATCAAGAATCGTAGCACACGGCGTGCTTCTAATATCAATTGTTAGTTGTAACTGACGGCTCATCAGTTTTGATGGCTTCCTATGAACTCAATGTCAACATCGAGTGATACTCATTATCGACCACTGCAATGCAGTTGTAGTTTCTCAGGATGGGTTATTACTGAGCTGGTCTTGCAATAAATATTGATTTTTTTTACTGTCGATGCTGGCACTCACAAGATGGTCAACTGCTCTGTGATGTAATTTCGATCTGGTCGAAAAGGTGCGGTAAAAGTCTGAATATTGAGCGCATGGACAGACACAACGTAGATTGTTTTGAATTGGTAAAAACAAACCCATAAAATTACCCCCCCCCCCCCTAAAAGCAACTTGAAGAACAAAGGTTGAACTGTCCACAAAAATAACAAGAACGATTTGTGACTAAACGATGATGGGGGTGTACTCACAACACAGAGCTGTTGGAAAGTGCAGTCTTTTCGTCTTTGCAGTATCAATGATGTCGGCGAGTACATCTATAGCAGAGGAGACTTGCTTGTAGACTGCTGCACAGAAGTCCACGTAGAGCCCAGTAGCTGTAGAAAGCTCCATGCATGCACATGTAACTAGCTTGGATGTTGCAGCACTTGTAGTGTAAGTTCCGGTTTATGTGTGAAAGCTGGCTGGTTCAAATATGTAGTGTTCTTTGTTACTTTGCTAGGCTGAGCGGGCAAGGTGATCCTTCAGGTGGAGTAGATAGGAGTGAGCACCTAAATTTAGGAACACTGTCTTTTACACGTCAAACACCATGTGCACAAACAACATACGATAGTAGTTGAAAAACAGGGTGCACACACCCTAACATGCAAACGATCGACTGAGTACGATCACCTATCATCGGTACAATATAATTATCTCTGAGTACAATATAATCATGGCTGAGTACAACCACCTGTCATTCATAAATTAAACCGACTATACCTCTGGTGTCCTAACAAGGCTAGCAAAATAATATCAACGCAACAGAGTATAGAAATTGACTGACAAAAATCATTTCTTTACACCGACTATCAAAATATCTCTCTTCGCTGTTTGTACGTATTTTCTGCTAAACCAATCGTCTTAGGGGCCATGGATAATTAAACCACGCGCACGGTAAACGCAACTTCTGTGTTTAGGGGGGTTAGCTGTATTTCGATTACCGTGCGCAAAAATCGCAAATATTGCGTTTTATTACTTGCCTCGAGGTGACTGCAAATCAGTGCATTGATTTGAATAGGAACATCCGGGATGTTAGCGGGCCGGTGAACGATGTACTGACTGGTTTCCATGGTTACCCGGGCCAGTGAAGCCTTTCGATAATTTCGACGTCAAAGTAGACGCTTAACGCTACATGTAAAATATCCATGCGCGCACTGCTATTTTGATTTTCGTTAAAATCTGTTTGATGCTGGTCGATAATGGTAACATTGTTTGAAAATGCCCTGCATGTAACTAAATGTTAAATAGCATTGTGAAGAGGCATGTAATAAAAATGTTATTGCCTGAATACATGGGTTTATGTGCCCTCGCAGCAGGAGACAATTTGCCCTCCTTGCGTCGGGCAAATTGTCACCTGCTTTCGGGCACCTAAACCCATGTATTCAGGCAATAATATGTATTGTTTGGCGTGTACCGGGCCAGTACGGCACCGGCCGCTACACCAGCATTCTTTTGACATACATGTGAATCAGTGCACGAGTGAAATATCGTAATAATCATTTTGGATACACTATGTCATTCGTCATTGTTGAGTTGGCACTGAACAGAGATTGATTTTACAGGGGGTATGCGGGGCACATACAGAATGAGGCTTGGTTGGATTTTCGCACTTCCAAACTTTCGTTTAGGGGAGGGAGTTGAGGACAAACGCACCTAGTTTTGTTTACCATGCCCTTATCAACACCAATGTCTTTGTATTTCGCGAACTATCAATTAATTGAGATCACTGCTGGTTGGTTGCCTTTCCACGGACGTACGTTCTTCCCTGTGTATCGTGCACTCTTTCGATGCAGTACTCCAAGGCAATAAATATGAGAAGGTAGGACTATAATTCGCTGGTCGAACGTCACACGGACATGTTTTCATTTCTGCTAAGACTTGCTAAGGACACAACATGCATGAGCTGACCGACACCGCGAAGTTTTGAGCCAATCATACGCCTAAATTGAAAAAAGTTTACTTTTTTTGAGAGTTATTTATTTATTTTGTATGATAAGAGAACGAGCGGCAATCTTCACATCCTTTGATGTGTGTCCGAGAAAAAGACTTGTACGTAAGGGAGCCTTCAGTAATTACAGGGGGTGGGCCGGGGAATTTCGCGCACCCCTGTACCGTAAAATGTGACCCTCCCCTATCCTCCTGTCTAAAACTTGACCTTCCCGGCCCCCAACCACTGCGGTATTCTCCCCAGGAATAACTAAAACAGTATCAGCTAATTTACATAACAATTGGTTCAACTGTTATGTATGGGACAAATTATAGAGGGGAGGACTGGTGGTTTTGGAGGGACAGTCGCAATTTATCACGCAAGAATTTTTGAAGAGATATGGTATTTTATACATTTGCGGGAGGGTCACCATATTTTGTGCAACTATAAGAAGGCAAGATTTGGCTGATTTAGTGCTTCATCCAAAAATATCAAATCATAATACATGGAGTCTATCAGGCAAATTATTGACAATTTTCACCCACAAAACATGCTATATCTGTATATTATATATGTTTGATAATGTATTTAAATGTACTTTGCTTGAACTGGGATGTAAAATGTGCATTTTTGTACAAGAAATTGATTTCTGAATTTCATCTAAAAAGTTGGTTCATTATCCATGATGTCTATGATGAAACTATGAATAGTTTTTTCCAATACAAAATTAGGTAAATCTTTGCATTTGTGTACTCTTGATTATTGATATTAATGTTCTTGATAAGACAGAGTGGTTATAAGTCTATGAACATCCTCATAAAAGAATGCAGGTATCTGGCGACCCAACATCAGAAAGCCGTCAACTCCAACTTGTTGAAATTGGAGGAACAGTGTTCTCCAGACTCTTTATCAGTCATCTCCGAAGAACTCGAACAATGGGAGAAAGACATTACACGACAGATCATCCAAACTAAACAACATAAACTCCATCGAGATGGTATCAACGCCCGCATTTCTGACTACCAAATCAGTCAACACATTCATAAACAGCTACTTAACCAACCACCGGAAAAGAAACAGAATGAAAACAGTAAGACTGAAAAAATTAAATCCGTAAACACACAAATGAACTCAGAAAATCCACAAACGAACTCCTCTACTGTCATCAACTTATCAGATGTTCCGCTCACTGAAGCCGAGGTAAGTCTCCTAGAAAGGGGCCTTACATTTTGTCCCACCCCATTGAAAGTAAATAAAGTTCAACTCGACACAGATGCGAGCTCCTTTTACAGGCGCCTTCGTTTAGCGGAATTTTTCCATGATGATGATGATACCTCGCAACTTACAAATGAAAACCCATTCCGCAAAAAAGTTGCTTTTCACCACCGATAAATCGTGACCCCTTTCTGGAGACTTACATCGCCCTAGTCACGGAAGACATCAAAAAACAAAAATGCACCAATTATAGCAAAGACAACCTCAAACCACATGAGCGGGAAGCTTTAACGAATCTGAGAAAAAGAAAATATATCGTGATCAAACCGGCCGACAAGGGGTCATCAATTGTTATTATGAATAAAAGCCACTACGTCTCAGAAGCAGAGAAAATTCTCAATAATCCAAAGCATTACAAACAGCTCCATTCAGACCCAACTAATAGAATAAACAAAATCATTAGAGTAGCAATCGAGGAAGAATATAAAGAAGGTGTCATGTTTCTATAATTTGCACCGGTTACTGTAAATCTTCATTCTAGTAATTCGCCAAATTTCAACATTTCGCCACTTGGGCTTGAATTCCCACGATTTACCGGAGGTGTAATTCTTCAAAATTGGCGGCAAATTTACATTTTCAAGTCTCTTCTGTTTAAATTCAATGGCAGCGCCATTCCAGGCACCCGCATGTCTCGTGAATTCCTATGATTATGCATTAAATGTCTCACGCAAGGTTGGACAATAGAAAGACAATGTAGTCGAACTTTTATCAGAACTGTAGCTGTTAAGTATCGCTTTTCATATTTTCACAGCTTGGATTTAAAACAATGGTGTTGTGACATGTCTCATGCATACTATGTATTAGGCCTAATCATTGTGAAACAAGCGTTGGCAAGTTTTCTTGTCGACAAAGTATTGTAAATTTAGGAGTCGGACTTTGGGGGCCTTGGAGTGAGCATATCTCCAGGCTCTCGGAGCTAAGAGTTGCCCCATGCAGCCATCAGGCTGACCTGGGGAAATAAAGTTTCGAGCGCAACGTTAATTCCTGTGTCGCCTGATCTGTATATTTACTACATCTACGCGTACTGTGGTCTGGAAGTTCCCCTTAATCCTGATTCAGAACACCAAGAACACTCTTTTACGATTTGATAAAGGCAACATATGCAAAGATACTAGGGATTATCTTATATGTACGAATCCAAATCCAGGAAAGTTCTATATGCTGCCAAAAATACACAAACCAGACATCCCATTCAGGCCTATAGTTTCTACGATTAATCATCCCACTCAAATAATTTCTGAATATGTTGATCATTATCTACAACCATTAGTTTCCACTCTACCCTCATGCATTAAAGATACAACTTGTGACCCACTTCCTTTAACGTATTCAAAACCTTGGGCAAGTACCTAAAGGAAGTATTCTCGCCACCTTTGACGTCACTTCGCTCTACACCAACATTCCCATAGATGAGGGTATTGCAGCATGTCAAAAAGCACTTGATAAACGCACAGAACAGGTTCCCCCCACAAAAACAATAATCAGGTTCCTCAAACTCATTCTCCACAACAACAACTTCACTTTTAATAACTCACACTTTCTACAGGTGTTCGGCACAGCGATGGGCCAAAAGATGGCCCCTAGCTATGCTAATATTTTTATGGGCGAATTGGAAATTCAGATCATACAAAAAGCGCCACAAACACCACTTGATTGGGCCAGATTTATAGATGACATCAACTCAGTCTGGGCACATGATAAATCCATAGTCAATGCATTCCATCAATTTATCAATACTATACACCCCACTATAAAATTTACCATGACACTCTCACAAACTTCCGTCCCCTTTCTTGATATCTCGCAACACTTGGATAAAGAGGGGAACATCGAAACAGATTTATAATACAAAAAACCAACAGACACTAATCAACATTTGGCATTCACGTCATCACACCCTAGGCACACAAAACTAGGCATACCTTATGGATTAGCCATCCGCATATGTAGAATATGCTCCAGGCATGACTGGAGGGACACCCGCTTAAAGGAATTGACAATATCATTAATCGAGCGGGGATACCCAGAAAGCTTGGTTATAGACCAAATAAATCGGGCCAAATCAATTCCTAGAAACACCCTCCTACAATACAAAATAAAACCACACCAAACACGTATTCCTTTTGTAGTTACATTTAACCCACGGCACCCAAACATCAAACAGATCGTTCACACTCACTTCAATATATTACAAAAATCACCCCGTTGTAAAAGTGCGATCGCTGAAACTCCCATCATAGCACACCGCCGTAGTAGAAACCTGCGAGATATATTAGTTTACAGTGAACTACAACAGTCCGATGCACCAGCAGGTTTCTACAAATGTGGCTCAACAAGGGGCTGCAACATCTGTAAACATTCGACAAATGCCACTAGTTTCCATAGCAACTCAAATAATACCGTTCACACTATTTCACAAAACATCACATGCAAGTCTAAAAAGAAAATATATCTTATAACCTGTAATAAATGCAAAAAACAGTACGTAGGAGAGACCAAAACAGAGTTTCGATTAAGATTCAATAACCATCTGTCCACCATCCGTCGTAACTCAAACATGCCAGTAGCGCTCCATTTCAATTCAGATCAACACACAATCCAAGACGTATCAATAGTTGGCATTGTGAAAATCAATAAAATGGACGACCCGCTTCGAAAAAAGCTGGAATCCTTGTGGATTTCCAAATTAAAGACATTAACACCTGACGGCCTATATATTCACAGCTAGCTGCTCCCATTGTCTTTTTTCAAATTCCAACACTAGCGCCCTCCCAGCCACACTATGAATACACATTCAAACATTCTCCCAATTGCCATTCAACATCTGAGCCATTCAAATAGGTAAGAAAAAACTCCTGTATTTTCATCATACTGTCACTTAGTATTTTCTCTGACATGTAACTTTTGTACGAAAAATACCACTGTAACTCACTCCGTGTTGAAACTTTTTGATCTGTAGCACCTGAGGAAGTCCTACTTTTAGGACGAAACGTTGTGCAGATATAATAAACTATTTGAACCAGCAGATTGGTACGTGTGTAATATCCTACAAACAAATATATCATAACCACGCCACCGACAACACTGGGGACAACCTAAAAAACCACAGTCGAACATATATATATATATATATATATATATATATATATATATATATATATATATATATATATATATATATATATATATATATTCCCGTGTAGGATTTCAACGTAGTAAGAGGCAAACAAGCAACATTGTTAGATAGTTTGAAATATCTCTACTTCTTGAGAAAGCCAGACAAAGAGGTGAAGCCGGAAACCATTGAATTAGTCAACGTTGATATATGCTGGAGATTTATTTTTAGCTCACGTCTTCATACGTGGGCTAATGTCATAGTGATGTCTGTCTGTATGTCCGTGTGTGTGTGTGTGTGTGTGTGTCTGTCTGTCTGTCTGTCTGTTTACACGATGACTCAAAAACTCCTGAACAGATTCACGTCAGATTTGGTACACAGGTACCGTATGCTACTTGCAAGAACTAATTAGATTTTAGTTGGTGTGGCTTGCATATTAATGAAGTTATGCAATATCATTTTTTTCCGTACAATGGTTTCCCTATGGAGACGCTAATGATAGTGTAGACATATATCAAGAAATACTGCACAAAATTTCATGAAACTTTTCACAGATGACGATCTCAGAACATTATAATGATACTATGAGTGTCATGTCAATTATCTGCTCATTTGCATATTTAATGAACTTTTGTTATTAGTGACATAACTCTGAAATCCCTGCACCAAACTTGATGATACGTGCAACAAATATTGATCTGATATATATCTAGTTATACTTAGAAGCATTGGGCGATGTCAAGTTAATAAATAGCCCATTTGCATATTTTATGAAGTTTTATGATTAGTCATATAACGCCGATATAACTTCACCAAATTTGATGAATTCTGCTGCAGATACTGATCTGACTGATATCTAAGTGTGGTGTGAAGCACTTAGTAGTGTCAAGTTAATTAAGGATTCATTTGCATATGATAGTGTAATTTGCTTTATAATAAGGTATATAACTCTGAAATTACGGCACCCAAGTCAGTGAAATATGGTACACATATTGATCTGATAAATATCTAATTGTACTGACAAGCATTTGGCTGTGTCAAGTTAACAAATAGCTCATTTGCATATTTTATGAAGTTTTGTAATTAGTCACATAACTCCGAAAAAACTGGATCAAATGTGATGAAATCTGTTGCAGATACCTATCCGACAGATAGCTAATTGTGGTGTAAAGCATTTAGTTGTGTGGAGTTAAGCAAAGGGTTCATTTGCATACTCAATGAACTTTGTAATTAGTGATATTACTCCAAAATTACAGCATTACATTTGATGAAACTTGCTACAGATATTGATCTGATAAATATTTATTGTACTGAGAAGCATTGGGCGTGTCAAGTTAATAATTAGCTCATTTACATATTAAATAAAGTTTTTGTAATTAATTTAACTCTGAGAGTACTGTGCGAAAGTTGATGAAACCTGCTACATATAATGATATAACAGATATCTGATTGTTCTTATTACACGCCTCACACGGGTGTCCATTATATTGGTATGAATTTGGTATATTGGCAGGAATATTGAAAAACATAATACAATAAATCCTGGGTGAACTGCTGTCAGAATATACAATGTCTGTCTTTGTATTTGTGTTTTGGTTAGTGATTATTCTACAAATGTTGCGTAACATCTCCTTGCTCGTTGATTTGTCACTTTGATATAAGACAGGTCAAAGGTACAATTGTTTTACACAACTTCATAACAGTCGAAAAGTATGCAGTAATTCATGTCATACTGTATTACTTCATGCGTCCAGTAGTGTCTGATAAATGTCAATACATGTCGACTCATCAGCAGTCAATTTCAATGCTTGATAACTAAGTTTGTAATTTTGTCAAACTCAAAGTCATTCCTTCCATTCAGGGGTCACATTAGTAGGTCAAGATGTTCTGTTGAGTAAATGCTAAAATTTTCTAGTCTGTTTACTGACTATTAATGAACCTGTTGTAAAACACCTGAGCATATTCAGTTCATATCTGGTCATTGTTAGCAGCTGCATTGGCGAGAACTATTTGTTCCACGTTTTTTTTTAATCTTGTTCGTTACCACTAAGTTCTACATCAATGTGAGTAAATGACGTATCCAAAATAAACTCATAATGAATGGTTCCCATCATCCATAGCGACCTGTTCACACAGTGTACGTCGAAGGACATCTTCCAGCAACAATCAAGTTTACATCCGAAACCTGTACGAGAATGAAGTAAACACTCCATACACCCAAGGCCATATCCATGGCAGCCACTACCAAAGCGATGAGTTCTTGATACTTGATACAGAACTGTTATTCCGAGTCTGGAGACCAAACCTTGGCAGCCTCCGCACTTGAAAGAGGAGCGCATGAATGGTCACAACTCTTTTTCTGAATATCTCAATAAAAATCCTATACTCGCCGATTTAGGATGCATGCGCGCCACTTGTGAACGAGAAGATGTCATAATCAGAGGAGACAGTGACTCAAACAGCAAAACTACATGACTTTCATGAGTTGATGCATTATCGCATTAAGTAACTTAAACGTCTCTCCGCTAGGTGACTGATGCCGTATGTTGTGGGTTCGAACCCGATTGAAAACTAGCCGTATTTCACATTATTCACAGATTAATGAGCCGATAGAGTAAGATTTGATTTTCATAATTCCTTGCTTGAATCTCACTATAGGGGAAAATTGCGAGACAAGAGCGAGAAAATGACGCTTTCTCGCAATCAGTGAGAATCTGTTCTTATTCTCACCGCTGTCGGTGAGAAAATTTTAATCTCCACTGGAGATTGGTGAGAAATGCACTCCTTGGCGAGAAGCAAGTGTGAGAACAAATTCTCACCGGTGAGAATGGATATTCTCACCAAGTACAGTGAGAATTGAAATTCACTGGCGAGAATCATCAAGACACCGTTCATTGGCGAGAATCATCAAGACTCGCCATTCATTGGCGAGATTCAGTTAAAGGGGAGTGAATGGTGCGGGAATTCCCCAAGTGTTTTCCCGTTAATCTTGGTCACTTTGATGTACATGACTCAGAGAATTCGGAACAATGCGGTTGCTTGATGGTACAGTAGTCGCTAGATGTTAAGAATACATCACCTTTAAAGGGCGCGCCAAGTCACCTTGTTAAAACTTTCTTTGCACCATCTGTAACAAAGAGCACGACTTCTTCGTGAACCATTGTTGTGAAGGGCGTGCCTCTGTTCCTTTATAGTAAACAGACTTTCCATCGTTTATATTTCTGGCGTCCCGTCTATTGAAATAACATGGGCGTTGTTTAACGTCTTTGTTTACACCCAATCGAACAAAATTGTTAAGCGCCCACCACTAAAATGTTGCGACAAGTTCGGTAAAAGTTCGATCAACTTGTGCGAATAGTCACAAATATGCAGGTTGAAGAAGCTGCACGCTTTACGGTGGATTTATGCTCTTTTTCGACTCGGCAGTAGATGAGCCCCAGCGTGTTATGCTTGACGGCACCTTGTCGTTCAATCAGTGTACTCCGAACCCATCTCTATGCAAAGGTAATATTTGGCATTGACAGTTATACTGTTAAACGATCGCTACGCAAACGTTGAACGTGAATGAGGACTTTTATATTGAGTGAGGTTTCGGTTTTGTCCTTGTATCATATAACTTTATAACGAGGGCAGCTCTGTCTCTGCAGACCTACTGAGAACGAATCGATGTTTTCTTTGAGGCAACAAATTCTGGTTCTTTCAATACAGATGCAACGGCATCATTTGACAAGTGGTATAGCCACAAACGTTAAAACAGAGACGCCCCGTAATTGTGGCACTGACTAACTAATAAGGTTAAAATAATATACATTTGCACTTTCTTCAAATCCCTGTCACAATTTCCGACTGCTTAGTTTTTGTATTGGGTGAAGTACAGTGGGGCCAGGAATTTGGGATTGCTGATCAAATTGTTGGAACTCCGCTCGCTTCGCTCGCTCCGTTCAGACAATTTGGTCAGCTAGCCCCAATTATTGGCTCCCACTGTGCTTCACCCGACACAAAATCAAGCAAATGAAGATCATCACATACTTTTTAGGGTTAGGGTTAGTTAGTTCATGTGATCGCGGCAATAATTCCGTCTCATTCCTAGTACAATATGTCACCTCTCACGTTTTATTCATCAAATTTGTTGTCATGTACAAACTGACCCCGACGGCAATGGCCATATTGACCCCTTTTCAATATAGCCGATGCCAAAGACGGCACACAGTTACATAGCAGAATTCTGAGTTCATTGAAATGCAAATAATAATCAATATGACTGCTAAAAAATCTTTGTATGTTTTCATTTGCATTACTTCTTCTACAGACCGAAAATCACACCTGTACATTAGTTCAAACTCTGTTATTGATTGGTTTTGTCCACAAAATTGTTTCCTCTATCTTTGCGATCACACCTCCCAATATATTTTTGGCCAGGATGTATTATGCAAATTTATGAATCAACGGTGTAAAAATAACATCTATAATGAATTCAAGTTCCGGAAGTCCAAATACAGCTTAGGTCGACACAGTGACAGACATTTGGTGATTGGAGTCATTGGTCGCGACATTTATGCTTGCTTTTTAATTTCTGTTGACCGGCGTAATGCAGTGCTTTATAGATTTGTTCATCCAGGTTCTGGTATTATTCTGATGAATGGTAGGGGGGCTTATTCTTCGTTGTTCAAGTCTCTTCAGTTCTCTCATTTCAACTCTAATCATTGTCTTCATTTTGTGGATCCTCAAACCTTCACCCATGCACACCAACACGTACCTTTGAAGGCATGTGGATGCATGCCAAGTGAACTTGGATGGGTTTCACATCTTCAGACTTATTTCCAATTTATCTTTATGAGTTCATGTGGCGGAGGCATTTCGGCGATAAAGCTAAGGTGTGGATGTCACTTGTTCAACATAGTTCAATTCTCTATCCTTCGAGTTTACAGACCCTTCATCGATTCAACACTGCACATAACACCATATTGTGCCAAATGTTTTGAGACAGTCTAAAAACCAATATCACGCCTGCGTTTACAACTCAGGAGGCCACTGCCGCTGATGTGTGACACTAGGAATGCACAAACCAGACGAAGTTTGTGCTGGCGACAGTGTATAGACCCAAAATCATTATTATATTGGCAGCGAATTTCGTTTGCGTCTGTACTTAATTCACTTCGTCGATCGGTGGAATTTTTGTAATGTCATTTTCGTGGCATATCCAACGAATTGTTGTTCACGTTTTCATCTACAATAGCAATGAAATATCGCATTTCATACATGTTGAGTGATGAACCACTTTTATATAAAAGTGTATCCTGTCAAAAACGAAACACACACCTTTCGTGTTGTAAAAAAGGCAGCAAATGACAAATTCAATAATAAATATCAAACACAAAGTTTTCAACATATAAAACATCCTAAACAAGTGACAATTTCGTGCTTTAACTGTGCAAATGCAACAAATAATAGGAAAAATATTCAAACAATAACAAATCTGCACAACAAACACGACAATGCAGAGAAAAATTAAAGACAGGCAATAAAGCAATCAATGCAGAGGCATAAATTCAATAAAAGAAGGAAAATGTGTAAAAGACTTTCAAATCATTAAAAGTGAACATTGTAAATTAATCAGTTCTTACTTAGCATTGTCATCCTAACGTTTATATGGAACACTGCATCCTTTTCTCGCAACTTGTTCTCAAGGAGTACAGGTTATAGGTAGTACTTCACATACTGGTGGTGCTGGGTTCGAGTTAGTTGTTGTGTAAAACATGTTACTAATAAATAACACTTCTCTCCTTGTCATTACTCAACCGTTGCTTCCACATAGGTATCAGCATAGACAGTCTATAGTATCAGGCTAGCTGAAGAAGACGTGGATAGAGTAATAGGATGCTACAAAAAGAGGGAAAGGAGTGAAGATAGTAAAAAAATTGGGACCCTTGTCACCCTTCTTTTCAATCATTTCCCCCTAAGTTTCCAAGCCCCCATTCCTATTAAACTCTTACCCCAAAAATAATTTATCGCCCCTTTTAGAACGAAACCTTTGACCTCATTTCCATAAGTACGCACATCTTTGACGTCATCAGTTTGTGGCTATACCACTTGTAAAATGATGCCGATGCAACATTTAGTGGCATGCCCATGCACGT
>LD348664.1:253930-265940 GCA_001465055.1 Ptychodera flava | reverse complement strand
GACAACACATGCTTTACCTTGTTAATTATGCCCATATATAATTGTGGGCAAGCCAATAGAGCTAGAGGTCTGAATTTTGGCATATATGGATTAATTAGCAATACAACGGGTTTTTTTTTCAAAATGTCACGTGACCTTGATGACCTTTGACCTTGACTATGCATATATATGCATAACTCAGTAACCACAAGTTCTTTACGCTTCAATTTTGATAGGATAGTAGACCTTAAGATGTCACATCTTGTACCTCATTTATTATGCACTTATGTATTTTTTGGCTGGCCAATACAGCTAGAGGTCTGATCTTTTTTCCCGATTTAGAACCATAACTTAGACATGCCTCTTGTTTCAAAATGGAAACAATGACATTGACCTATGTGTCCATAGATCTGAACATATACACTCCAGTGATACTTCTTAATGACCTCATTTCCCTGCCCCATCAAGACTAATACTCCTATTACAAAGGGGGACTATGTCAATGTCAATGACTTGTTACTTCTATACAGAATATTATCTCACATAGTGAGTGTCTGAATATTATTCTGAATTGTGTTCCAAAGGACATTCTGAAAGGACTCTTCTGGAATATACAGAATATTATCTCACATAGTGAGTGTCTGAATGTTATTCTGAATTGTATTCCTAAGCACATTCTGAAAGTAACTCTTCTGAAAATTTCACATTCTTTGCCACTGCACCATCTCCCTAGTACATACTGATGACCCACGGTGTCCACTCAAGTCTCACTTTGATTCTCCTATGTAGCAAAGTTTGATACCTAAAGTGTATTTCTGTATATGAGAAAAGATAACTTTTTGCAAAAATTTGTTATTACAGCCAGTCTATTTATTTTATAGCCTGCAAACATAGGACGTAGCATCATCATCAACTGATTCCAAACTATTGTAGTATGGTACTAAATCAGAATCATTTTCATTTGCAATGCACTTTGTTACTCATCACGGTTGTGACAATCAAGTTGAACAGTTTTTAACATTCAATTACAATTTTTTTCTGCTATTTTGGCATTTGCCAGTCATTTCTACATTTAACGGATCAGCAAAAGATTGGCAATGTGTGAAACACTTCATGCTATACCAAGAACTATGTTCAGAAAAAGTCAACATTTTTGTGTGTGCTTATAAACTCAAAGCTCTTATATCTAACATCCATTACAAGATGATTGGTCAAAACTTTCAGCTGAACAAGTCATCATTGATGACACAGTCCCCACTTCTTAATGGGTACTTTAATTACAAGTCTCTGAGAGGATACAATCGTTTTCATTAATTGGATCTATGATTAAAAATACTACGATACAGATAGGATGAGTTCCATGGTGGTGAAAACACAAAACCAATGTAGGCCTCCACCCTATTACAAAAGGTCATTAAATCAGTCAATTAGTAATTAATCAACAGGATGTTGCCAAACATTTTTGTATCCTATTATAACACTGACAGATTACCATCTACCGGTATATCATATTTCACAAAATTTGATGCAGTGCTTCTGGACATTAACACAAAAATTCTTGTGTAAATGCAAATTAGCAAGTAATTTAAACACAACCGGTAAGCGTCATTGAATAGTATTTACAACACTATGAGATCAACATCTGTATCAAGTTTCATCAAATTTGATACAGTATTTGTGGACATATCACTCTAATTAGGAAAGTTTATTACATATTCAATTACAAATTAATTGACATGACACTGATAAGTGTCTTTATTTACTGTTAAAGCAATGTGACATCAACATCTGTAGCAAGTTTCATGAAATTTGATGCAGTATTTCTTGACATATCAGCTAATCGGCCTAAAAAATTCAACAAAAAACCTCAGAGCTGTACACACTCTTACTCGGCCTTGGCACTACAGAACCAGAACGTCCATATTATCACACATGGAGACATCACTTCTTCAGAGCTTTTATACTCGACACGGGGGTTATGCGACAACACAAACAAGCTAAAATCAACAACAAAATAGCCAATCACAAACGTTCAAAAACCAACCGATCAGAAGGCAAGTAAACAGATAAGTTGACAAAAGAAAATGACACAAAGTTAAACACAATCGACTCAACACAAGATAAATAGTCTTCAAACAAAAGCAATCTAAATATCTCACCATGAGCGACATGTTGACTCAATCAATTAATCCGCTGATACGGACAGCGGATTAGTAAGTTTGCAATGTTTTCGGAGCAATTACAGTGGTGTATACACAAGTTGGAGAGGAGATAAGGACTTGTCGGTAATATATAAAGCAGTCAGACGGTGTGGAGTTGAACTCTTTATTTGAAATATCACAGTCAAAATTAATAAAATCAAATAAAGTAAACCGTTGCACAAAAAAAACTCCTTCCACACCCCAGGGGACTTTTCTGTGCTCTCTGTGATAGAACATGTCCGGATAAATGGATTGATAGACGGATAGATGGATGGATATATAGATGGATGGATGTTTGTCTGTCTCCTCTAAATGAATGGATGAATTGGTGGATGTATTTTGTATCTTCGTCTTGATGTAATATATTCAAATTATGATGAAATCTGCAATTTTGTGCTTTAGAACAATTTTTGCCATTTTTGCCAAAAAATTTGTTTCCTTAAAACTATCTATTTGCTTGCGAGACTTACTGCCAATCTCACAAAATCATCCTGTTTATATTTATTTAAATTGTTTTTTTGTTGTAAAGACTGTGTGTTTGTGTTCCATAGGCCTGACAGCACAAGTTGCCGTGGAGATCGATGAAGATGAAGAAGAAAGAGAGAGTCGAAAACTTGACCTTAGAGAAAGAAGAATAAAAATTGAAGAAAGGGAGGTGAAAGTTGAACTAAAAAAACAACTTGTAGAATTAGTGAAGAAATACATTAATTCATTAAATGGAAATGATACTACCTAGATCCAAGAATGTAAGACGGCCTTGAGAGAATACAGGGCTGTTTTGAGGGAAACTAAAGAAGGGTCCCTATTTTTTATTTTGAGTTTCCTGACAGAGGAGGATTTAGATTATTTCTGGCAGAAATACAAGGCAGGCACAGTGGATAAGACGTTAACTAGAATACTGATACCACCTTACATAAGAGCCAAAGCAGAGAAAGCCGGCATTACCTTTAGAATCAGGCTGGAGATAGATGAAAAAGAGTATGAACGAGTGAAACAGCATATGCACGGTAAGTTGCTCTTTTAATTCGCATACGACAATATTGAAGATTTATATACTCATTCAGTAAAAACAGAAAGAAAAGCTGTTCGGAGCTGTTTAATTCTCCCAAGGCAATTAATCATCACTTATTTTATTTCAAACAGTGACATTTAGATGTGTCAACATAGAAAAGAACAACTTTCAACCCCACACTTTGTCTGTTGTATATTCATTTTTAAGAGGAGCCTCTGGCGTTCAGATATTGCCTATAAAATTATCTCCACTGAACTTCGAATAATTTTTGTTCATATAAATTGTGAATTCAAAGGTACTCGAAAACAAGTCATGCACACTCATAATCCTTTTTTTTATCACCAGAAACAGAAATGTCAGCTGTTACTTCATCATGCAGAGCAACAAGTCATCGAGTTAAAGTGTGTGTTACCGATCAATGGGAAACTTTTGTTATGGATCAAGTACAGGATAAACAACAAGCAAAGAAATTATTTGAACTGTCACAGTTTGATCCAGTAGTAGATGCCTTGAGACAAGAAGAGTTTTTCTTCCCAAGCCTTGTATCCTTTTGGTTTCAGAATTCGTTTACTTTTCCTCCAACAGTAACAAAGGCAACTGAGTATGCTGTCGTTCACCATGCAGAGATGTATTGTAAAGAAAATTATATAAATATGGAATATCCTACAGAAATTCTGAAAGCAAGAAGTAATGACATCGGAAAGTATCTGTACGATCATATCACTGCGGAAAATTTGGGTAAATTGTATCCGTCATGGATTGATAAAAGTATTTCACATTTGGAATCACACATTTTTGGTTTGTTGACTAAGTCTGATGATTATTACACTTTCCAAAGCAGATATGTATACAGTTACATCATTGCAACATATTTGAGTAACATTGTTGCATTGTCACCTCACAATATTCCAAAGTTATTCAGAGAAGAGAAAACAAAGATTTTGCAAACTAACCTGTCTCATTGTTTCCCATATGTCACTGGGATTTTGGGTGAAAAAGTATTATATTTCCTGAAAGAAGTTGTTAAGATCAGTGAAATACAAACTTCCATTGATATTAACAACCTTGAGTTGCTTGGTAACTGTTTGTTTGAATCAGAAAGGCCTTCTGTCTTTGCAAGAGACATTGAGGAAGTGATAGGTCAGAACCATGCATTAGATCTGTCAACTTGTACAGCGATCTCCAATAAAACTATACATGCTGTCTCTGTAATTTTACAGAACACTTCTTTAATCAAAGACATCAAACTGTATTTAGAGAGTGATGAAGCATTTCTCTCAAGTGAATTCAAAGAATGTCTGACAAATATTACTGACGATCCCCTTTCTCTTGACAAGTGTATAGTTAGAATAAGCAATTATCATGACTTTACTGTGACTGCCAAGTTGTTAAGAATTCTACCACGTGCACTGCTATGTGAAAATGCAAAATCCAGATCTGGCAGTGATACAACTCACCAACCAGCAGTTACATCAGTGACCATTTCAAGTAATGTGAGCATACTTGAAGAAATTGAGAAATGCACGATGAAAATGTTTATAAAGGCATTGTCATGTATGCCACACTTTAAGAAACTAAGCCTTACTGGGTTGGGAGAAAATCTTTGTGAGCAATTTCTAATCTGTTTGTCTGAAGAGACTGTCAGCTTAAATATCAACACGTTGTGTTTAGCTGGAAATCGGTTGTCATGGAAGCATTGTAGATTATTATTAGATGTAGTGAATATGTTACCATTTGTCACTGTCTTAGATCTAAGCAGAAACAGTATAGGTAGTTTAGGGTGTACAGTATTGCTGCCAATAAAAGATGACATAGAAGTAAGAGTAGATGATAATAACATTGCACACGGTTTACTTGAAATTTTACCATTGTGTACCTTCACAGCAGAGCTGCCAGATGTTGGTACTCTCACTTTTAAATCACTGGATGATGTTGCAAGTTTAATAAGAAATTTAGAAAATGTCAGACACATAAATTGCACAAAATTAATAAACAATCAATTGTCAAAGTTATGTCAAAATTTATCACTACTCAGTAAAATTGTAAGTATTGATCTGAGCAGTATTGAGGTAGACAAACAGACTGTTTTATTGCTGAAAGAGAGGCTGGAATATTTAAAAGAGCTAAATAAGGTAAATCTGAGTCATTGTATTGTTAGTAGAGGTGATATGAAAATTTTACTGCAACATATTTCTCAAGAAGTACCAACAGATTTGGATCTTAGTGCTACCAACATGTCAGGTCTTTTGCTTGATAATTTAAAGCATTTCAAAAATTTAAAACATCTTACTCTGAGTAACAACAATCTTAACTCATATGATCTTGTTTTGGGGTACATACCCATGACAGTGACACATTTAAATTTAAGTCACAATAATCTTCATGAAGAGAGCTTCAAAAAACTGAAGAATTTGACAAACCTTGAAGAGTTAGATGTGAGTTACAATAAACTCACATCAGCTGATATACAAAGCATTTTGGAAACTGTTTCAGTGTCACTCACTGCACTTAACATCAGCCATAACAATTTGGATCGAATGGAAAAGCCCTTGGAGCATTTGACACAATTGAAGCAGTTGGACTTGAGCAATAATGATCTTGACACTTACCTGAATCTCTCCCTACCATCCTCAATACAAAAATTAAATCTGAGTCATAACCAAATAACAGATATCGACCAGAGTGTAAATCATCTATCACAGTTAACACACCTTGATCTGAGTCATAACCTACTAGCAGATATTGGCCGAAGTGTTAAGTATCTATCACAGTTAACACACCTTGATCTGAGTCATAACCTAATAGCAGATATTGGCCAGAGTGTTAAGTATCTATCACAGTTAACACACCTTGATCTGAGTCATAACCTAATAGCAGATATCGGCCAGAGTGTTAAGTATCTATCACAGTTAACACACCTTGATATGAGTCATAATAAGGTGAAGCTATCACTACATGACATATTAACAAATATACCAACAAAAGTAAGGTATTTGGATTTCAGTTCTAACAGCATTGACAATGTTGCTAATGTTGGCAATACCATGTCAAGCTTTAATGACCTTCAGTTCATTGATCTGGGCTCAAATAAGTTCAGCGATATCGGTATTCAAAAGTTGTTGAACGATGTTAAAAACAAAGACATGCCAAAAATTAATATAAGTCATAACTTTACTCTGCTACCTCATATCATTGATCAAATGCCAACCGTATCAATCACCTTAGAGCAAGATAACTTGCGACTCAGTGATGTTGAGAATAGTTCTGTCTATGATAATTTGATGCAAGTTACAGAGCTTAATGTGTCTGGGTTATCAAAAGAGAATTGTTCTGAAATTTGTGAGAGTTTAATCTTGTTGTCGAATCTGACTAAATTAGTGATGATAGAATATAGTCTGACAAATGTTCAGACCTTCGTCACTAGTCTTAAACATCTCCATGCATTGACAGACCTTGATTTGAGTAAAAATCTGTTAGACAGTGCCACATTAGATCATATCATCAGATTTTTGCCATCTTCACTGATCAGTTTGAGTCTCTCACACAATATGGCAAACAGAGAATTTTCCCTAAAACATCTAACAAAGTTACAGAGACTTGACTTAAGTCACAACAACTTAAAGTTGCCGATGCATTCTCTCCTTTTAAATTTTCCAGAAAGACTTAAATATTTAGATATTAGTTTTAACAAAATTCAGAATGTTAATCAGGTTGGTAAACTGTTATCTGACTTCAGTGAACTATGTTCCATAAACATGAATTCAAATCAAATTGGTGCTGTCGGAGTACAGACACTGTTATCAGAAATACAAGACTATGATATTAATTGTGACATAGATGTGGGTCACAATTTGTTAGGGCTCCAAAAAATAATTCCCTACATTGCAAACCAACTTCCTACATCAGCTATTTTACCTGATGTTGAAAGAGAAAACCTGACATTAAAGGATGAACACTTGCAGGTCTTTTTCAAAACCATTTCAAATATTACCAATGTAAAAATTCCAAAGAATGTAGAGTGGTCTGAAACTGATTACGAAAGCGTGTTGAATGATTTATCAGTTTTTTCTAATATGGAACGTTTAACATTTGCATCGTTGAACCCCGCCGTTTTCCCCTTCTTAGCTGAAAGTTTAAAACACTTCAGTTGTTTGAGACACTTGGACATTAGTGGAAGTAAACTTGATAATCATGGCATAAAAGTGGTGGGAAATACACTGCTTTCACTTAAGAGACTAGAATATATTAATTTTAGTAACACAAACCTTGGCATGCCAGACATAAAATTTCTTCTTCACATTCATCGGCAGCATACTAGTAAACCTTTCATCAATGTTGCCAGTAATATACATTTTATACAGGCCATTTTTTCTTCCATTGAAGACCAATTAAGTGGATCATCAATTAAAGGTATTGATTTTGATTCAGATGAGTTAAATGTCGTATCTTTTACCAATATTGTACAAATGACTCAACTGACAAAAGTATCTGTCAAATGGAAACACTGGACTAACAAGGACTTTGAAGACTTTATACAATGGCTAAAGTATCTGAACCCTGAATTATTGGATCTTAGTCATAATAACATCGGAGACAGTGGTGCAAAGAGTTTGAGTGAAGGGATGAGGTCAATGTATGGACTTACTCATCTTGATCTTAGTCATAATAACATAGGAGACAGTGGTGCAGAGAGATTGAGTAAAGTGATGAGGTCAATGCATGGACTTACTCATCTTGATCTTAGTCATAATAACATAGGAGACAGTGGTGCAAAGAGTTTGAGTGAAGGGATGACGTCAATGGGTAGACTTATTCATCTTGATCTTAGTCATGCTAACATAGGAAAGAGTGGTGCAAAGAGATTGAGTAAAGTGATGAGGTCAATGCATAGACTTACTCATCTTGATCTTAGTCGTAATAACATAGGAGACAGTGGTGCAGAGAGATTGAGTAAAGTGATGAGGTCAATGCATGGACTTACTCATCTTGATCTTAGTCAAAATAACATAGGAGACAGTGGTACAAAGTCTTTCGGTGAAGGTATTTTATAAGTGACAGGCTTGGAAGAAAGTGAAGCTGCTTCAGAGAAAGAAAAAGCAACATACATGTCTGCCAAATCAAGCATGTCCTATTCCCAAGAAGAGCAACATTCAAAAGAAATGTCATATCACAGAGCACAGCATAAAGAACAAACTTTGCTACCATCATCTCCTCAGCCTAGCACCTCTGGCTATGTCCCTCCTACTGAAAAGGATCTAGCAAAATCGTGAAAATAATCACATGTAAAATTGGGATGTTATTCCCACAATAATTCATGTAGATTGAATATTTAGCAAAGAAGTTGTGTATTTTAGCCAAATCCAAATTAAAAGCTCTGAAATATTTCACAGCACTACAAAATGACGACAACGAAACACAAAATTGCTTTGAAAAAGTTTGTTTAAACTTATACTCTGATATCTTAACCTCTGCCACAATGTTGCATTCAGAAATATTCATCATGACAGAGTGATTAAGTTGATTCTTCATTTGTCGTGTTTTCATTCCCATAATATAGCTGTGACATCATAGTATTTTCAGCAAAAAAAGTTAGGTTTGATCAGATGCTGAAAGGATTTTGTTATACACTCTGTATCAAAATGGATTTCAGTGATTTACTATTCAATGAGCAGAATAAGATACAAACAATTTGATAGCCCGTAATCAATCTTCTGGTGTTGAATGTTGAACTATCATCTTAAATGTATCTCCTTGTAATTTTAAACTATTTAACAGCACGTTGCTTTACCTGCAATCTTGCTTGGGAAAGTTTATTGAAGTGTACAGATAGTAAGATATTGAATAAATGAGATTTTTCAGAATTAAATACCAGTTCCTCAGTTATCTGGATAACATAAAATGTACCCCGCCTAACAGATGTCAATAGCAAGCTGGGTTTTATACTGCCATATGTACTGGTATGTACACAATATTGAATGGAGAGTTGTGTATTCAGTGTTTTGTGCGATAATTTAGCATTTTAGCAGTGACTTGGTACATACGTAGGGCAGTAAGAGAATATTGAGACATCTTATGTACAGTAAATAAGTCACATGTCCTTCATCTATTTGACTTTTACGGATACAACAAAGATTTCAGTATGTTTATTTAGCATTTTTAAAGATGGATTTACACATTTGTATATATCCGTGCAGTTTTGTTTTAAATAAGAGTTGAGCTACATGTAAGTATGCATGATTTAATCTCCCCTGGGATGTTCTGAGTGCACACAGAATATATTTTTCTTTTTTTGTAGCTTGTCCAGTAAGTTTGAATACTGGAATCAATTTGATGTTTCACATTTTGTTAAAGATTGTTGTACATGTAACCGATTAGGCGTGACAGAAGGTAACTACTTTCAAACCCTTTCTCTGCTGGAAAAAGAATGTAATCTGTGTAAACATATATGGAAACATTAATGAACAGTTTTTGCAATCAGTATAGTGATCAAGTACTTAAATTGCATTCTTAGAGCTTGTAGCTAGAATTTTGAAATTTAAGAAAATTTGTATGAAACATAAGTTTTGTCTACATTCCCATTCAATCTATCTTCCAACAGAAAACACAATACACAATGCTAATCACTTTGTTCATGAGGAGTGTGGCTCACTCCATCAGTTTACCTATGTTGTGTAACAGTTTCTCGTCTCTGCCTGCCATCCGTGTGCCCACTTCGGCGGTAAAACGATCTGAGTGATCTGGCAGCCCACCTTGTGAAGCAGATTGCTGAGGTCCGTCCTGATTCGTAGACATATTACTGGGATAATTCGTTTGTTTCGGTAGATACGGCGGACTCGGTGTCTCACAGTGCCCCAGCCCGTTGAAGCGTGAGTCTGGACTGGTACTACCTCGTGTGGCACCCTCACTTCATCCACAGTCACAGCCAATCAACGGCCTCTAAATGTTTCCTTCGAAACTTCCCACCAATCACTGATCAAGGCAATCCTGCCAAGATTACAACAGCATTGCAGCTGGTGTCATTTCCTTTGCTACAGTTTACATACTTTGTATCTATCAGCTGAGATCCACCCCAGCCTACATAGCTACATATCTCTGTGCCGACAAAACAATATTTTAACGCTTTACTTCGAACCGCTATAAAATATTATAAATGTTTCTCCTAATTTAATCCCACTTGCTGAAAACACATTGGTGAAGGCACTCAGTAGTATTCTCCAACAGCAAATACAAATAGCGCCATGTGTCTTGGTACTTTTATGACATTGTAAAAAGTTTGCAAAAGAATTGGTTTTACTTTGCTTAAGGATGAATTATAAGTACTTTGTGCCCTGTGGGCACAAGGTACTAATGTGATGGCGCGGCCCAATATGGCCAACATAGTGGGCCGTATGCTGTGGACGCAGGTATCTCAGAAACGCTTCAGTAACTTTTTCTGAAATTTGGTCTGGTGGTCACTTGGGCATGTATCTCACACGGTCTTTTTTCTTTTTTTGATTGAATCATTTTAAAGTCACTTTTTTAGCTTTTTTCTAAAAAGCACTATTTTCACTTTTTCCTCAAAACCACTGATTTGATTATTGTGATGTTTGGCATGGGTGTTCGTATAGTTGAAATACCGTCAGAAATGTTCAAAATTTGGTGATACATGCCTTACATTATTTTTAAACAATATTTTTATCCATTTTTATTTTATATTTACTTGATTTTGCCTCACTTTCGCTAAAATTACCGTCTGCGCATGCGCACAACTGTAGGACAAAATCTGAGTTGAAGAATCGAAACGGACGCCATCTTGTTTCTCGGTATGGGCACATTGTTTACGTTGTGAACGTTTCACTGTGTATTTCAATATTTTCTATAGTTATGAATTTGACAGTGATGCACTTTTGCAGCTGTCGTGTATTTTTTGGTACGAAAGGCGCCTTTGATCGACTGAAGAATGACAGCCTCCATAGGCGATAAACTGGCAGGCATATCAGTTCTACTGAGGAAGTAATCCACTGGCCCGAATAGGTCAGGGGCTCACTTAAGGGAGAACCACTTGATTTCTGGGGGGGTATGGAGGATTTCGAGGAAAAAAAATTGTCACCAGGTGAAATAAAAGAAATAAATTAAGCCTGTAATGGCTTTAGAAAAAAATATTCTCATAACAGACAGAAATAAGAAAGGAATTGTCACAATGCTGTTGAAATGAGCAAAATTATGGAAACTTCATTCTCATGTATTCTTTGCTGGCATGCTGCCAAAGGCACGCAAATGTTTTTACCACAAGTAATTCTTATGTGTTTTTTTTCCAGCACTTATGATATTAGCATTCACTACTTTAAACCTCGGTGCACTCGATGTTTTCCTTCCCTTTTCTGACCCAAGAAATCATGTTTCAGGATTTCTGTTGCAATATCTCAATGGTATAGGCAATATCTAGATGGGACTATTTGACTTCTGTAAATCGTGAAAATTTAAAACACAATAAACTAGTGTTAAAATCAATACATTATTCTCTCAATATAAATATGTTAGAAAGATTACAAGTTGACAATGAAAATTGAGGAACAACAAATATAATGAAATACAATGTGTGAGCCTTGTTTCTCTGACCACAAAAGATAACATCTCCCCTGAGAACTTAAAAGGACTTGACTGTTTTAAAGAAAAGCAGGTATAGTACTGATCACAGTTGATTTGCCAAAAAAGTGTTCTATAATTTAAAGTTGTATATATAATCGACTTTCCATTTTGTTTGTCATTTGTTGGAATGTAAAATGAATAAATAAAAACACCCTGTGATATGTGAAACACTGGCTTAAATTTGAAAAAT
>LD348664.1:201936-222528 GCA_001465055.1 Ptychodera flava | reverse complement strand
GTCATAATAACATAGGAGACAGTGGTGCAGAGAGATTGAGTGCAGGGATGAGGTCAATGGACAGACTTACTCATCTTGACCTTAGTCGTAATAACATAGGAGACAGTGGTGCAGAGAGTTTGAGTGCAGGGATGAGGTCAATGCGAGTACTTACTCATCTTGATCTTAGTCATAATAAGATAGGAGACAGTGGTGCAGAGGGTTTGGCTGAAGGGATGATGTCAATGGAAAAACTTATTCATCTTGATCTTAGTCATAATAACATAGGAGATAGCGGTGCAAAGTCTTTGAGTGAAACGATATTGACAATACATGGACTTACTCATCTTGATCTTGGTCATAATAACATAGGAGACAGTGGTGCAAAGTGTCTGAGTGAAGTGATAAGGTCAATGTATAGACTTACTTATCTTGATCTTAGTTGTAATAACATAGGAGACAGTGGTGTTAGGAGTTTGAGTGAAGGGAGGTCAATGCATCTACTTACTCAAATTAATCTTAGTTATAACACTTTTGGACGCAGTGGTGCAAAGAGTTTGAGTGAAGGGATGAGGTCACTGGATCGACTTACTCGTCTTGATCTTAGTAATAATAACATAGGAGACAGTGGTGCAAAGAGTTTGAGGGAAGGGATTGAGTCACTGGATCGACTTACTTGTCTTGATCTTAGTCATAATAACATAGGAGACAGTAGTGTAAAGAGTTTGAGTGAAGGGATTGAGTCACTGGATCGACTTACTAGTCTTGATCTTAGTCATAATAACATAGGAGACAGTGGTGCAAAGAGATTGAGTGAAGTGATGAGGTTAATGCATGGACTTTCTCATCTTGATCTTAGCTATAATAAGATAGGAAACAGCGGTGAAAAGATTTTGAGAGAATTGATAAGGTCAATGCATGGAGGTTCTCGTCTTGATCTAAGTCATAATAACATTGGTGCAATGTATTTGAGTTCTGTAAAGAGATGGATAAGTGAACATATTCCGTTTCACCGTAGTTATAGTAATACTGGATACAGAGATAGTTTTAGTGTAATGATGAGTTCAAGGGATGGACCTAGTCATCTTGATCTTAGTCACAATAACATAGGTGACAGGAGTGCAAAGAGTTTGTGTAAAGTAATGAGGTCAATGTATGGACTTTCTCATCTTGATCTATGTCACAATAACATTGGAAACAGTGGTGCAAAGACTTTGAGTGAAGAGTTGAGGTCAATGTATGGACTTACTCATCTTGATCTTAGTCATAATAACATAGGAGACAGTGGTGCACACAGATTGAGTGAAAGGTTGAGGTCCATGCGCAGACTTATTCATCTTGATATTAGTCATAATAAGACACAACACAGTTGTACAAAGTCTCTCGGTGAAGGTGTATCATTAATGGCAAGCCTGGAAACTAGCCAATCTGATTCAGAGAAATTGAAAACAAAATATAAGTTTGCCAAGTCAGGCATGCCATATGCCAGGGAAGGGCATCATTCAAAAGAAAGGTCGTATCACAAAGTAGTTCAAAAAGAAAACACTTTTAAACCATCGTATCCACAGCCTAGCACCTCTGGCTATTGCCCTCCTACAGAAATTGATCAAGCAAAATCATAAAAAAATCATCACATTGGGACGTACGTTATTCCAACAATCGTACATATCGATTTCAGATTCAGCATAGAAGTGATGGGTTTTTGGCCAAGTATACTTTAAAACCAGTCATATTTTTCACATCACTGAATAGAATGAAAACGGCAAAATACGAAATTGAATTTAAAAATTGTAAATATTTCTGCCTTGTTGTCTTTGCTTTGTCAACATCTTCCATTCAGAGATATTCATCATGACAGAGTGATTAAATGTATCGTTCATTTGTCTTGCCATTATCCACATAATATGGCTGTAACATCAGAGTATTCTCAGCAAGAAAGTTAAGGTTTGAAGAGATGCTGAAAGGCTATCGTTTTACACTATGTATACAGGTGAATTTCGATGATTTTCCGATTGATGAGATGCTGACAATTTGATGCGTCGTGACACGCCTTTGATATTGGATGTGGCGCTCTCATCTGCGCAGTATCGCCTTGTAATTGTAAACTCTTAACTAGGTACCGATTAATCCGCAATCTTCTTGTGTGAAGTTGATTACAGTGTAGAGATTGTAATGTAGTGAATAAGTGAGATTATTTAGAATTGGATGCCAGTACCTCGAGTTCCTTGAGAATACGGCTATTTTTCAATCGGGAAACTGTACTTAAAGTTGTCAAGACAAAGCTGTGTTTTGTATTGCAAAATATATACAAAATTTTAAAAGACGTTGTGTATTGAGTGTTTTCTTTGGTAATTTTGCATTTTAGCTGTAAAATATTTGCTTAGTAAGTAGGGCAGTAAGGACATCGAGACATATAATGTCCAGAAAATAAGTATCATATTTGACATATCATTTATGTGTTTGATTTGCAGAGATTTGACTTCACTGATTTGAAGATTTTGATATGTTTATTTTACAATTTTACAATTTTTATAAAAACAATCGATTTACTCATTGTATTTATTCGTGCGAATTCGTGCTTAAGAATTGAGCTACATATAAGAATAGATGATGTGATCTCTCGAGAAATGTTCCAAGTACACATCTACTATCTGTTTCATTTTGTTGTGGCTTGTCCAGTTTGTAAGCGTGAATCCTTACTCCATTTGATGTTACACCCCGTAAAAACTGTTCTACATTTGACCAGTTAGTCATGACAGAACAAAACTGTTTTTAAACCTGTTCAGTGTTGGAGAAAGAATAATATTTGCATTCATAATTTTAATATATGGAAATATTGCGTTTTTATGTCAATCAAAATTTTCTCTTATTAATATAGTGAGTTAAAGCTTGGATTGCACTTTTTACGCTTTGCTGAAGGAATATTGTATTGATCTGAAAGTTCCAAAATACGAATTCCATCATTTCTGGCTGAAAGCCCATTTGTGAAGGCAATCATTAGTATTCTTCAGCATCAAATACAAAGAATACCTCTGTCTGAGTACTTTTTGTCTGACTTTGTAACAAATTTTGCAATGTTGAGAGTTGGTTTTACTTTGGTAAAAAATATTAAATTCTTTAAAATTTAATACTATTACTGTTCATTTTTAAAGTCAATGTCAATATCGCACTGGTTAATCTATAATTTTTGCAGCATTCTAATTTGTCAGAAAAATACCACAATTGCGTTTATAATTATTCTCATGGCATGCAATGCATAGATGAATTATGTAATCTATACGCAGGGTAATAACATTTAATATTTTTCATGTTTTGTATACCTGTCCAGACTCTTAGATTTCCGCCATTATCCATTATTTACTTCAATGCGAAGATAGCTGTTCTTAGAGTTATCTTTCATTGGTTTTTATGTATTTTAGAAACATGAATAGCCGTAGTATATTGTCTTGTTGTAAATTGCCATGTCCTGCTTTCGTTTGCCAGAGACGAATTTTATTGACTCTATTCGATACCATGTTGCTTGACATACTAACTACTTTCATCAGGGATATTAAGCTTATTAATTTTTGTGATATGATTAAAGGAATGATGTTGCAGTCTGTCTACTTTAAGTTCAACAATATTGTTCTTTTAGACAAGTCAGGAGTTTGCTGTCTTAGCAAAATATGCCAAAAGAGTGGCCAACAAGTCCCACTCACAGGTAGCATGGATTGAGTGTAGAAATTGTTGAAATACTTGTACTTGAAATGTTATATACAGTTTAGCTTTTGCAAATTTTCTTCTTTCAATTGTGGATTTCATGTATATTTTATTTTGTATTTTCAAGTAATAAAACGAAGGAGATACAACATGTCACATTCTGGTCGATTTATATGAAAAAGACGGTATAACCACCCGTACTCGCTGGCTCTAAATGTCTATGAAAGGAATGTCTTATGTTGATCTTAATTTTTTGCCACACCATACCTATCTGTCTGATTTTGTAAGTAAATATGAAAATTACCCATCATGAAGTCCTTGTTTTCGCCAAATACAATATATTTTCGCATATCTATTTTATGTCTTAGCACAAAGTTTCTCCTCACAATTGACCACTTACTTCCTGTTATGTTGTGTTTACTTTCTGACGAATGAGGGAAACTCCACACATCGGCTCTACCAAGATTGTTCAGTATTACGATATGGTGAATAAAAGGATCATTGCATTTATTTCGTGTGGAATACATGGCGAGACACCGGTGAATCGATAGTGCTTTGACCCTAGTCATGTGATCTGGGTCCCTGATAAACCGGTTTGTTGATTGAGTGATTCGTCTTAACGGTGTTTCGGAACCAAAAATGGGGTTCCATCATCGGTGGCTCTCTTGTTTTGTATCCCCTCCACTTGGTTGTGTAATGAAGTCATCTTCGTCCTCGTGGAGGAAAAGCCAGATTCGTTATTGAGAGAGTTGGCCACTATTGACTGACTCTATAGTGAGCGATCCGGTGTGTGGTGTCATAATATAATTAACATGACCCAGCATCGAGCGGAGTTTCTGGACGCTTATAAGGATTTTTGTTTTAGGGCATATTTTGAATCGACTGAAGGTTCAGCCACTGCCCAGTTCATCACATCTATGCCAGGGAGAACATGCCTTGTAGATCTCATCGCGTGATAAATACGCAAAGACGTGTTTTGGCCAGTCACACATTGGAGCCATGGGGAAACAGGGTTAAGCCATTACATAATCTTAAATTCGAGGTGCTGAATATTGACACTTATGTGCAGGAAGTTAGACCAAATCTTTCCAGTGATTCCCATTTCTGTCAGCTTTACCATGTAATGCTTGTGAATGCACAAGCTGATGAGAGAAGGTCACATCAGGATAGTCAAGGTCTCATCTGGGTGGTCCCTGAAAGTTTCAAGGACTCATCTGGGTGGTCCCTGAAAGTTTCAAGGACTCATCTGGGTGGTCCCTGAAAATTTCAAGTTCAAGTCAGTGTGGTCTCTAAAAGATTTAGGGTCTCCTTGGAGTGGTCCCTGAAAGCTGCAAAGAACAAAATTGGAACTATTTTGTGATTATAAGATCTTGAGCATTTTGTTATAATCTATTTAAAAATCATCAATCTAACAGTGTTTTTGTGTGAAGGCGGGGTGCAAATTTCATAAATTATTTATAATTGCACAATCATCAAATACATCTCGAACAAATTTTACATTTTTGTCTAGCTTTTCGCACGCTCAGGAAAAGAGAACCCGTTTAATGTAACTGATTTGTCAATTTTGTTTAGGTTTAAGGTGGTTGGAAAGGCTAGAGCGTCAGTAATAAATTTCAACAAAACTATTAAAATATAAAAGTAGTCAACATTCTCTGTGGAATAAAAAAAAACTAGACATTTGGGCACAAAGGCATTGCAGAGTTATAGCCTGTTAAAACTTCTGAAAAACTGACCAAATAAGAAGAAGTTGGGGAGTCCTTAGTGTATTAACTATGGTAGAGGTCCCCAAGCTTTTAAAAATGTTTGAAAAGGGAAAGTCATTATATGCGGTTTTTCAGGAAAGTTTGACAAGGCGGTGCTGGCATTCAGAGTGAGTGACTGCTATTGTAAATGCATTTTTAGATTCTTTGAGTGTCAAAGAGGTGTCAAAAGTGAGATTAGCCAAAAAAAAACCCTGCTCAATGACTTCAAAAGAGGGGTGCAAATATGGCTTGTTTTCAACATTTTTGACAGAATAACAGTTTTCCTACATAATTGTATACCAATTTAATCCAACTTTGAAATGAGATATGGACATGGAATTTTTACAACCTATTAACAAGGTTACAGATAAGATTTGTATGGCACAATTTTCCTGTATTTAAAGTACTTTTTCAAAAATCACATTTTGAAATTTGAAAGAATTTTTAATAATATTTTGATATATAAACCCATGTAAAACCATAAAAACAAATTTTATTTACAAATCCTGCCGTACAAATCTTACAATAAATAGTGTCAACATATTTATAACTAATTTGGTAATATTAATACTATCCAATTATTATTAAATTCAAATATGTAAAAAAATATGAAAAATTAAATTTTAATATTTACTGGTGTCATATTTCAAAATAATGGCTGCAAATATACAATTTTTATATACTTTGGAGAAAATATTAACTAAGGGAGTTATCCTGAAAATTTGAACTAAATATCTTGATTCTAACACTTGAAACTTGACATTAACTCTGAGAAAAGAACTGGTGCAAAAATAGCCTTTCCAACCACCTTTAGTCAAAATACAAATTACCTTTCCAAGGTTGATTTGTAGGCATTTACTATTCTCACCAAATGATGCATGATAAAATTTTAAATTTTCGATGGGAAAATGGCCTTCCACCTCTACCCAAATCAGTTCTGCTGTAGTGTATGTGTTTTGGTGATCTCTCTTTCAAATGATTTGGTAGGTGTTAGGAAAATGTCTTGTACATTTATTTATTTCATATACAAGGAAATGAGACCTGGTAAATTTGATTAAACTACCCTTTTCTTGTGAGTGTGCTAATTAATGCTCGAAAATTTTACAAAATCACTGAACTATTTCAGCCCTTCTATTAAAAATGAACTATTTTTGGTAGATGCAAAAGAAATGTAATCAATATCATCTGTCTGTTGAAACCTTTAAATATTAACAGCAGGAACCAACAGTTTTTGTCTGGAATTTTTAGGGACTGTACAGAGATGTCTTGAACACAATTGGAACTATTTTGTGATTATAAGATGAACAGTAAAAGTCACAGAATATGCTCTCTAAGAGAGGGTTTACTCAAAGCATTTAGTAATTATCAATTTTTCTAATGAAAATATCAAAACTGTAATTATCGAATTAAATGTTAAAGTAGTATAAAAAAATTGTAGCATTTAAAGCCATCTCCTTTCAAAAATTGTAAATTTATCCTTTTTGACAATTTTTTAAGGATATTTCATCTCATTGACACACATTCTTGAAAATGTCAAGATTAAAGGTCTAAACTTGATGATGGCTGTACTGTTTAGAGGACGTGGATGCATTTGAAGGTTTCGGGATCATATCTGATTGGTTCTTTACTATTTCAAATAATGTTTAGGGGTCATATCTAAGTGGTCCGTTAAAAAGATTAAGGGACGCATGAGGGTGGTCCCTGAAAGTTTCAAGGACTCATCCGGGTGGTCCCTGAAAGTTTCAAGGACTCATCCGGGTGGTCCCTGAAAGTTTCAAGGACTCATCCGGGTGGTCCCTGAAAGTTACAAGGTCACATCAGAGTGGTCTCTAAAAGATCCTGGGACATATCAGGGTGGTCCCCGAATGCTTCAAGGACTCGTCTTGGCGGTCTTTGAAAGTGTCACGGTCACATTAGGATAGTCCTCGAAAGATTCAGGGAAACCTCATTTGGTCCCTGAAAGATTCAAGGACTCATAGACTTAGTCATGTTCACGCTACAATCACAGTTGCTGACGTCTAACATAGTTAAATAATAACTATTAATTCACGATACATGTGGGCTATAACAGCACGAGCAAGCTTAGGGTACAATTTTTGGGGTCAAATTGGTCGAAAATAAAATCTCTAAGTAGATCTTATTTTTCTCCTATGTAGTAAAGCGTGATACCTAAAGTGTATTTCTGTATATGAGAAAAGGTAACTTCTTGCAAAAATTTGTTATTACAGGCAGTTTATTTGTAGCATGCAAAACTGCTACATAGGACATGACATGATCATCTACTGACTCCAAACAGTTGCAGCATTGGATTAAATCAGAATCATTTTCAATTGCAATGCACTTTGTTACTCATCATAGGTGTGACAATCATGTGGAACAGTTTCTAACAGTCATCAATAACAATTTTTCTGCTATTTTGGCATTTGCCAGTTATTTCTACATGTAACGGGTCAGTGAAAGATTGGCAATGTGTGAAATACTTCATTCCTTCATGCTACACCAAGAACTATGTTCAGAAAAGGTCAACATTTTTGTGTGTGCTTATGAACTCAAAACTGTTATATCTAACATCCATTAAAAGATTATTAATCCAAACTTTGAGGTGAACAAGTCATCGTTGATGACGCAGTTCCCACTTGTTAATGGGTACTTTAATTACAAGTCTTCAGAGAGGACAAAAATCCTCTTCGTTAATTGGGTCTGTGATTAAAAATACTACGATACAGATGGGATGACTTCCATGTTGGTGAAAACACAAAACCAATGTAGGCCTCCATCCTAATTACAAAAGGTCATTAAATGAGTCAATTAGTACTTAATCAACAGGATGTTGCAAAACATGTTTGCATTCTATTATAACACTAACAGATTACCACCTATATCATATTTCATAAAATTTGATGTAGTGCTTCAGACATTAAGCCAACACAAAACAAAATTATTGTTTAAATGCGAATTAGCAATTAATTTAAACAATACCGGTAAGCGTCATTGAATTGTACTATGAGATCAACATCTATACCACAGACCGATACAGTATTTGTTGATATATCACTCTAATTTAGAAAATTTATTACATTTTCAATTACAAATTAGTTAACATGACACTGATAAGTGTATTTATTCCCTGTTAAAGCAATGTGACATTAACATCGGTAGCAAGTTTCATGAAATTAGATGCAGTATTTCTTGACATATCAGCTATTCAGCCTAAAAAGTTCAACAAAAACACCGCGCTCTGCATACTCGGCTATAGCATTACAGAACCAGAATATCCATATTATCACATATGGCGACATCACTTCCTCAGAGCTTTTATACTCGACACGGGGATCACGTGACTACACAAACAAGCTAAAATCAACAACAAAATAGCCAATCACAAACGTTAAAAAACCAACCGATCAGAAGGCAAGTAAACAGATAAGTGGACCAATGAAAATGACACGAAGTCAAACACAATCGACTCAACACAGGATAAATAGTCTTCAAACACAAGCAATGTCAATATCTCAACACGAACGACACAAAAGCTATGTTCGAGGCCTTCTTGATCGACATTGGCATTCAATCGGGATAACCAGACGAGACCGACATCGACCTGACGCTCCAGTCAAGTGCTGTAAGTCCGACACCAGCATAGCGCAACCCGTCACAATAAGTAAGATGATACCGGCTCGATTCACTCTGCTTGCTACAGGGGGCGATAACTGAACAAAGAGGAGCAGCAAAACGCTTCTGCGACACATAAACTACACCAAGGAGCCTTCATGTACGCCTGAAAGCATACTTACCAGGCCACAACCTTGTGCTGATCTCATCAATAAGTGACATCATTTGAGCACCACTCAGACAAATTATTTGTCACCTTGTGCTTCGACTACATCCTGCTGCATCAAGCACAGCACAACCAAACAATAAAGACGTTTATCGCCGAACAACAAACAGAGATTGATAGATGTCAAGATCCATAACACGAAAGACAGCCAAACGTGTCCAGAGCTGATATGATATTTTTTTGGCCAAAGGAAAGGCTATACACAACCAAAAACACAAACGCCCAGAAGGACGAAAAGAATCAGGTAAACCAAACGGCCTTTTCAAGGCCAACAAATTCTCCCCCACCCAAAAAAAAAAATACCGTAACACAATGGCAAAATTCAAATCTTCACAAAAATGTGTCATCTAACAGAGAAACAGGAAAAACAACACAAAAAAGCCAGAAAAACACGGTAAAAGAGGAGATACCATCTCAAACACAATGAAACACCGTACAAATGCCAAACATAGCATAAAAATAAATGACAACACAAATCTTAGTTTCATCAAAATCTATCGTCACTCAAGTTAACAACAGCAAAAATCAATGCACTGGGTAAGGATTGAAATTCATCCCAACACCAAATCATCCTCACAGAGTTCATCTCGCACGAGACGCAAATATCAGGAGAACGAGAATCCAATACATTATGCGACAACATTGACTAAAAAAAGACAAATTCAAACACAAGTCTCGATGGACTCCTCATACATACAAATTAAACACAAATGGACACATTTGAAATTTCCTACATAGAACATAAGGCCACCCGAAATGTACACTTTGAAAGACTTATAAAAGGCGAAACACATCAATACACCAGAACTTGCGACCCTAAAAATGACTTTGTTCCAAAGGTCAATACACTTAATGCAAAATTGGTCGAAAGTAGCTAAAAACAATGTCAGGAAATTTCTAGTCACATCGCAAACACAGTTCGCCACACAAATTACGCAACTAGAACACCAGCGAATAAACGAAGAAGAAAAGAAAACACTAGTGTTCACAACAAAAAATATACCAAATACACATTATATATATATATATATATATATATATATATATATATATATATATATATATATATATATATATATATATATGCATACATACATACATACATACATACATACATACATACATACATAAAAACATGTTGTTACTGTAAGATAGTTATAATTTGTATTGATCAGTATTGAAATTTGCTCAAGAAAACATGCAATTCCACGGTTATTTTTGATCCCCCATTTATACAACTCCCATTCCACTGTAGTCTCACTGATAACCCTTCCTGTCCACGTAATCCTTTAAAAATATATTTGAGGCACCTCCATAGCCACTTTTCTTCCCATGTTCCAATAGCAATTACTCAAATGAGTACAAGGCTGTTTCAGCATATTTCAACGTTTAAACTGAAAAAGTGCGTACACACACTTGAGACTATTACCCAATACTGGACTTGTGACTTGAAAGTACATTTACAAACGCATTTCCAGACTTACCGCAGTACATTAACAAAAATTATATTTGGCGGGGACTGTGTCATTGAAAATGACTTGTTGATTATATCATTATTAATGAAGTTTCATAGTCATGGCAATACGATCGGAGAAAAGTGTCAATTTACAGATGATTACAATGTATTCTGAAACACTAGAGCATTTTTCAATTCATGTCTGGTTGATGGGTGTGAGTCAAAAATATGCGCCAAAGTTCCCATTTCTTGTTAATCAACTTTTCATCAAAATCTTTTGGGCTGTTTTTGCTATTTAAATATAATCTCATAGCTTCCATATTTGGTATGTAGAACTTGCTTGAGTGCTTAGAAAGTGGGAGCATAGTCTAATTGATGCCATTTTGTTTAGGTTGCTATAATGCAATGCATCTTTCAAGTACCTGGTTACCAATAAAAAATTGCAACCTAATCAACAACAGGGATCAAAAGTTCAAAACGAGTTAATTCAACAGGCTTGATTTACTTTGACTTGTGGCAAAATGAGATCATGTCATATTTTCCTTGTGTTTACAGAAAATTTTGAGGTCAAAGATTAAAAAGAATCCAATAGCACTAAAAGTTTTATTGTACGATGGTACTATACAAGGTTGCAGACACATATGTATAATAATCAGTTAATAATATTAATTTCTTGTATATTTACTAATCTATGTGCTTGCTTCTGATAGGTTTGACAGGTAAAGTCACCGTGATGATTAATGAAGAGGAAGAAAATAAAAATCTTGACCTTAGAGAAAGGGAAATTCAACTTAAAGAAAGGGAGATAAAACTAAAACTGCAAGAACAGTTTTTAAAGTTACTGACGAGATCTATTGAAGAAAAAGACAATGCCATGCTTGAAAAATTTGCGGAGCTATTCAGGGAATTAGGGGTTTACAAGAGTGAAACTAAAATTGGGTCTATATTCTTCATTTTTAGTTTTTTGACTAAGGAGGATTTAGATTATTTCTGGCAGAAATACAAAGAAGGCGCAGTGGATAAGGCTTTAACTAGAATAATGGTACCACCTTTCATAAGAGACAAAGCAGAGAAAGCCGGCATTACCTTTACAATCAGGTTGGACATAGATGAAAAAGAGTATGAAGAAGTGAAACGGCAGATGCAAGGTAAGTTGCTGTTTTGATTTGAATAGTAGATTATTGAAAATGACCATACATATTCAGTACAAAATATAGAAAGAATATAATTATTTAGAGCTCTTAAATTCTCCCAAGGCAATTCAAATTTATTCATTTTCGTGACATTGGGATGTATCAAGATAGTAAAGTATAATAAAGACAACTTTCAGTCTCATACTCTGTCAACTTTATGTTCATTTCTAATGGAACGGCTGGCATTGAGATAGATATTCTCATTTTATTATTGAGATTAAAATCATTTTTGTTTGTAAATTCAAATGTAAATGAATACAAAGTCATGTACACTAACAATATCATTTTGATTGGAATAGAGATGCCAGCTGTTATGCCGTCATGCAGACCAACAAGGCGTCAAGTTAAAGTGTGTGGTATCAGTCAGTGGGAAGAATTTGTCATGGATCAAGTACAGGATAAAGAACAAGCAAGTAACTTACTTGAACAAAGTTCGATCCAGTAGTAGATGCCCTGAAACAAGAAGAGTTTTTCTTCCCAAGCCTTGTATCCTTTTGGTTTGAGAATTCCACTTTTCCTCCAACAGTAACAAAAGCAACTGAGCATGCTTTGATACACAATGCAGAGATGTTTTGTAAAGAAAATAATATAAAAGTGGAAAACCTCAGAGATATTTTGAAAGCAAGATTTAATGATGTAGGAAAGTGTTTGTATGAGCACATCACTGAGGAAAATGTTGGAATATTGAATCCATCATGGATTGACAAAAGTATTTCAAATGTAGAATCACACTTTTTTGGTTTGTTGACTAAGTCTGAAGAATGTTACACCTTCCAAAGCAAATATTTATACAGTTACATCATTGCAACATGTTTGAGTAACATTGTTGTATTGTCACCCAATAATATTCCAATGTTACTCAGGGAAGAGAAAACAAAGACTTTACAAGTCAACCTGTCGTATTGTTTCCCTTATGGCACTGGGATTTTGGGTGAGAAAGCATCGTATTTCCTGAAAGAATTTGTTAAATTCAGTGAAATTCAAACTCCTGTTGATATAAACAACCTTGAGTTGCTTGGTAACTGTTTGTTTGAATCAGAGAGACCTTCTGTCTTTGCAAAAGACATTGAGAAATTGATAGGTCAGAACCATATATTAGATCTGTCAACATGTACAGGGATCTCCAATAAAACTATACATTCTGTCTCTGTGATTTTACAGAACACTTCTTTAATCAAAGACATCAAACTGTATTTAGAGAGTGATGAAGCATTTCTCTCAAGTGAATTCAAAGAATGTCTGACAAATATTATTGACGATCCCCTTTCTCTTGACAAGTGTATAGTAAGAATAAGCAATTATCATGACTTTACTGTGACTGCCAAGTTGTTGAGAACTCTACCACTGCTGAGTAAACATGCAAAATCCAGATCTGGCAGCGATACAACTCAGCAACCAGCAGTTACATCAGTGAGCATTTCAAGTAACGTGAGCATACTTGAAGAAATTCAGAAATGCACGATGGAAATGTTTATAAAGGCATTGTCATGTATGCCGCACTTAGAGAAACTAAGCCTTACTGGGTTGGGAGAAAAACTTTGTGAGCAGATTCTACTCTGTCTGTCTGTGGAGACTGTCTGTGTAAATATCAACGCTTTGTGTTTAGCTGAAAATGAGTTGTCCCCGAAGCATTGCCAACTACTGTTAAAGGCAATGAATGTAATGCCGTGTCTTTAGACCTGAGCAGAAACAATATTGGTAGTCTAGGGTGTACAGTATTGCTGCCAATGAAAGATGACATAGAAGTAAGAGTAGATGATAATAACATTGCACAAGGTTTACTTGAAATTTTACCATTGTGTACCTCTACAGCACATCTGCCAGATGTTGGTGATCTCACTCTTAAATCACTTGATGATGTTGCAAGTTTAATAAGAAATTTAGAAAATGTCAGACACATAAATTGCACAAAATTAATAAACAATCAATTGTCAAAGTTATGTCAAAATTTATCACTACTCTGTAACATTGTAAGTATTGATCTGAGTGGTATTGAGTTAGACGAACAGACTATTTTATTGCTGAAAGAGAGACTGGAATATTTAAAAGAGCTAAATAAGGTAAATCTGAGTCGTTGTATTGTTAGTAGAGCTGATATGAAAATTTTACTGCAACATATTTCTCAAGAAGTAACAGATTTGTATCTTAGTGCTACCAACATGTCAGGTCTTTTGCTTGAAAATTTGAAGCATTTCAAAAATTTAAAGCATCTTAATCTGAGTAACAACAACCTTATCTCTTCTGATCTTATTTTCTGGTACATACCCAAGACAGTGACCCATTTAAATCTGAGTCACAATAATCTTCACGAAGAGAGCTTCAAAAAACTGAAGAATTTGACAAACCTTACAGAGTTAGACATGAGTTACAATAAACTCACATCAGCTGATATACAAAGCATTTTGGAAACTGTTTCAACGTCACTCACTGCACTTAATGCCAGCCATAACAATTTGAAAAAAATGGAAGAGCCCTTGACGCATTTAACACAATTGAAGCAGTTGGACTTGAGCAATAATGATCTTCCCGCTTACCTTAATCTCTCCCTACCATCCTCGATACAAAAATTAAATCTGAGTCATAACCAAATAACAGATATTGGCCAGAGTGTTAAGTATCTATCACAGTTAACACACCTTGATCTGAGTCATAATAAGGTGAAGCTATCCTTACATGACATATTAACAAATATACCAACAAAAGTAAGGTATTTGGATTTGAGTTCTAACAGCATTGACAATGTTGCTAATGTTGGCAATACCATGTCAAGCTTTAATGACCTTCAGTTCATTGATCTGGGCTCAAATAAGTTCAGCGATATCGGTATTCAAAAGTTGTTGAACGATGTTAAAAACAAAGACATGCCAAAAATTAATATAAGTCATAACTTTACTCTGCTGCCTCATATCATTGATCAAATGCCAACTGTATCAATCAACTTAGAGCAAGATAACTTACGACTCAGTGATATTAAGAATAGTTCTACCTTTGATAATTTGGTGCAAGTTACAGAGGTTAGTGTGTCTGGGTTATCGGAAGAAAAATGTTCTGGAATTTGTGCAAGTTTAATCATGTTGACAAACTTGACCAAGTTAGTCATGACAGAATGTTACATGACAAATGTTCTAAACCATACCACTAGTCTTAAACATCTCAATGCATTGACAGAACTTGATTTGAGTAACAATCAGTTGGATAGTGAAACAGTACGTCATATTATTACAGTCTTGCCATGCACTTTGATCAGTGTGAATCTTTCACACAATATGGCCGAAGGAGATTTTTCCCTAAAACACCTCAAAAAGCTACAGAGACTTGACTTAAGTCACAATAACTTAAAGTTGCCGATGAATTCTCTCCTTATAAATGTTTCAGAAACACTTAAATATTTAGATATTAGTTTTAACAAAATTCAGAATGTTGATCACGTTGGTAGACTTATTTCCAACTTTAGTCAACTACGTTATATAAACATGAATTCAAATCAAATTGGTGCTGTTGGAGTGCAGACACTGTTATCTGAAATAGAAAACTATTATATCAATTTTGATATTGATGTAAGTCACAATGTGTTTGGGCTTCAAAAAATAATACCCTATATTGCAAACCAACTTCCTGAATCAACTGTTTTACCCAATCTTGAAGGAGAAAACCTGAAAATAAGGGATGAACACTTGCAGGTATTTTTCAAAAACTTTTCAATGATTACCACTGTAGAAATTCCAAAGAATGTAGAGTGGTCTACAACTGATTACAAGAGTGTGTTGAATGATTTATCAGTTTTTTCTAATATGGAACGTTTAACATTTCCATCGTTGAACCCCGCCATTTTCCCCTTCTTAGCTGAAAGTTTAAAAAACTTCACTTATTTGAGACATTTGGACATTAGTGGAAGCATAATTGATAATCAAGCTGTAAAAGTGGTGGGAAATGCTCTGCTTTCACTGAAGAGACTAGAATATATTAATTTTAGTAACACAAACATTGGCATGCCGGACATAAAATTTCTTCTTGACATTCATTGGCAGCATACTAGTAAACCTTTCATCAATGTTGCCAGTAATGTACATTTTGTACAGGCCATTTTTCCTTCCATTAAAGAGCAATTAAGTGGGTCATCAATGAAAGGTATTGATTGTGATTCAGATGAGTTAAATGTCATATCTTTTACCAATATTGTACAAATGACTCAACTGACAAACGTATCTGCCAGATGGAAACACTTCACTGACAAGGACTTTGAAGACTTTATACAATGGCTAAAGTATCTGAACCCTGAGTTATTAGATCTAAGTCATAATAACATAGGAGACATTGGTGCAATGAGTTTGAGTGAAGGGATGAGGTCAATGCATGGACTTACTCATCTTGATCTTAGTCATAATAACATAGGAGACAGTGGTGCAAAGAGATTGAGTAAAGTGATGAGGTCAATGCATGGATTTACTCATCTTGATCTTAGTCATAATAACATAGGAGACAGTGGTGCACAGAGTTTGAGTGAAAGGATAAAGTCAATGCATAGACTTACTCATCTTGATCTTAGTCATAATAACATAGGAAATAGTGGTGCAAATCGTTTGAGCGTGGTGATGAGGTCAATGCATGGACTAACTCATCTTGCTCTCAATCATAATAACATACGAGACAGTGGTGCATACAGATTGAGTGAAGGGTTGAGGTCCATGCGCAGACTTACTCATCTTGATCTTAGTCATAATAACATAGGAGACAGTGGAGCAAATCGTTTGAGTGCGGTGATGAGGTCAAAGCATGGACTAACTCATCCTGATCTTAGTCATAATAACACACGATACAGTGGTACAAAGTCTTTCGGTGAAAGTATTTCATCAGTGACAGGCTTGGAAGAAAGTGAAGCTGCTTCAGAGAAAGAAAAAGAAAAGTACAAGTCTGCCAAATCAAGCATGTCCTATTCCCAAGAAGAGCAACATTCAAAAGAAATGTCATATCACAGAGCACAACATAAAGAACAAACTTTGCTACCATCATCTCCCCAGCCTGGCACCTCTGGCTATGTCCCCCCTACTGAAAAAGATCCAACAAATTCGTGAAAATCATCAAATGTAAAATCGGGATATTATTCCCAAAATAATACATGTAGATTGAAGATATAGCACAAGAGTTGTGTATTTTAGCCAAATCCATTTTAAAAGCTCTGAAATATTTCACAGCATGACGAAATGACCACAATAAAACATAAAATTGCTTTGAAAAAGCTTGTATAAATTTCTACTCTAATGTCTTAACCTCTATCAACATGTTGCATTCAGAAATATTCATTATGACAGAGTGATTAAGCGGATTGTTCGTTTGTCGTGTTTTCATTCCCATAATAAAGCTGTGACATCATAGTATTTTCAGCAAAAAAAGTTAGGTTTGATCAGATGCTGAAAGGATTTTGTTGTACACTTTGTATCCAAATGGATTTCAGAATAAGATGCAAACAATTTGATAGCCTGACATCACCCTTTTGGTGTTGAATACTGAACTATCATCGTAAATGAATCTCTGTGTAATTGTAAACTATTAACAGCGCATTGATTAACATGCAATGTTCCTTGGGAAGGTTCATTACAGTGTACAGATATTAATATGTTGAATAGATGACATTGTACCAGTTCCTCAGTTATCTTGAGAACATGAAATGTACCCCGCAATACAGATGTCAATAGCAAGCTGGGTTTTATACTGCCATATTACATACAATATTGAACAAAGAGTGTGTATTCAGTGTTTTGTGCAATAATTTAGTATTTTAGCAGTGACTTGATACCTAAGTAGGGCAGTAAGAGCAAATAGAGATATCTTATATCCAGTAGATATGTATTACATGTCCTTCATATATGTGACTTTCATAGATATTACTTAAAGATTTGATATGTTTATTTATTTACGCATTTGTATATTCATACAGTTTGGTTTAATAAATAAGAGATGAGCTACATGTAAGTATGCATGATGTAATCTCCCCTTTGATGTTCTGAGTGCACACAGAATATCTCTTTCTTTTTTGTAGCTTGTCCAGTAAGTTTGAATACTGTAATCAATTTGATGTTTCACATTTTGTTAAAGATTGTTGTACATGTAACCGATTAGGCATGAGAGAAAGTTACTATTTTCAAACCCTTTCTCTGCTAGAAAAAGAATGAAATCTGTGTAAACATATATGGAAACATTAATGAACAGTATATGCAATCAGTATAGTGATCAAGTACTTAAATTGCATTCTTAGAGCTTGTAGCTAGAATTTTGAAATTTAAGAAAATTTGTACGAAACATAATGTTTCTCCTGATTCCATCACACTGACTGAAGACACATTGGTGAAGGCATTCATTAGTATTGTCATGCAGCAAATACATTATGTGTTTTAGAAGTTTTCTGGCTCTGTAAAAATGTTTTGAATGTTGCCGGTTGGTTTTTACTTTAGTATGAAAGATTATTTTTGAAATTTATATCACTGCCTTTAATTTGTAAATTGAATGTGCATATCATACTGGTTAATCTGTTATCTTTGCTGTATTCTAATTTGTAAGAAAAAACCCACATGTGAGTTTATAATTGTAATCATGTAATACATGAGTAGATTAAGTCTATTATCTGTCTACAAGAAAACAAACATTGAACATGTTTCTTGTTTTATTTACAAGTTTACAGTCTTTATTTTTTTCATCACTATCCGTATCTTTAACATAAAGCTACGAAAACTGTCCCTAGAATTATCTCATCTTTTGTTTTGAAGGAACATGAATAGCAGACGAATATTGTACTTAAATTGAAAATATTTTCAGAATATGTCCTCATGTTTTGCATTTATTCAAATACATGAATTTTAGTACTTCTAGTGATAGTGTTCCTTGGCTTACTTTTCATCAGGCAGAATAAGGACATTGATTTCAGTGATATGATTCAATGAATGGTGTTTCAGTCTATCTACTTTATGTTCAGCAATATTTTTCAACAATACTGACATTGCAAAATATGCCAAAAGGATGGCCAACAAAACCTGCTCACAGGTAGCATGGATTGAGAATAGAAGTAGTTGAAATGCTCATATTTTATATGCATCTTAGATTTCGTTAAATGTTCATGGTTCAATTTTAGATTTCAAGAAGATGTCGTTTTGTATATTTTAGTAATAAAATGTATTAGACACAACATGTCTGATTGTCATGTTCTGGTCGCGGTGTACATAATGATGGCATAACCACACACACTTGCTGGCTCTAAATGTCTACGGAAAAGAAATGTCTTAAAATTATCTTCACTTTGGCCATAGTATACCTGATCTTGTAAGTGAATATGAAAATATCAGGTCATAAAGTCCTTGTTATCTCATCTCACACCAGATATTTTCACACAGCTGTTTCAGAGCCTGTCTGAGCACAGCTGAACCACTCAAATGACCTTTGGCATCATTTTATTGTGTGTTTATTTTTTGAGTATATATAAGTATTTCCAGGATTGTGAGTTGACCAACGTGGAATTTTACTTGGCTTACCTCGCATCACATCTGTGTGATTTACAATTTTGGTAACCATTCCAAAGTTATGATTAACTTACCATAGAAAACCACAGTAGCATTGAAATAAATAGATGGTATAAAAGCATTGACTGAAAGGCCCTGCTAAAGTTTGAGCGAGTGATGAAAATAGCGCCCTCAGTGGTATAGTGTCTGAAATTCATGTATGCTCACGGTTCAGCTGGCTCTCACACCTCACTGAAGAAGTTGAAGGCGATGATAACACATCAGCCTGTGTTTTGATTCAAGTAGACCAATACTTTTACAAAAACTTTTCAAATTTAAGCTGTAGCTCGGATATTGAAGTCAAATATCTGTATGGGATATAGAATAGATGAAATTGAAGAACAAATTTGAGAATGGATCAACAAACAATGACAGCCTATTACAATATAAGTAACGATAAGTTTTGTAGTCTTGACAATGCCAGAAAAATAACACATTGACAATGCCAGTAAAATAACACATTTGTGCAGTCGTGTCTCAAATCAAATAATATCTTTAGCAGTTTAAATAGTAAAGTAAAATATAAAAATCCTGTATCAAGAGGTACAACTATTGATAATAGTGTTATTGAGAACAAAGAGATGATGCAATAATCTTCAACCTTCTCACAGTTATCCATTATGAACTCAATGGTACAATGTTGCATCTGAATTAAGTCAAATTTGCATTCAGTTATGTACAGAAATCAAAATTCTGTTCATCATTTTGAAGTTTGTTGAAGGCCGTTTTCTGTCGGTGATGACTAAAAATATACTAGGAGAATAAGTTCAAATGACTGGACAACAGTATGAATTTTATTCACATTTTAAAAACTAACAACAGATATAGTCAAACTTTTCAGGGGCATTAGACCGTATCTGTGAGATAATTTAGACTGGAAGTGTTTTTACATCATTCTATATTCAACCTGCACATGGTTCTACTCTGCAAGGAAAAGGACGCCGTGTGTTCTATAGACTCAGTACACCAAAGACATCATGTGATGGCGGTACAAAATAAACCCATGTGTACAAGCACATAAGCAACTACATGTATTTCTATGCATGTTTGCGCATGTGGAGTAGTTTGTAGCACGGTCCATTTTCAATGATGAGTTAGCCATCTATTGCCAACTTTAATCCTCTGATCACGTTTGATA
>LD348664.1:172850-183045 GCA_001465055.1 Ptychodera flava | reverse complement strand
AAACATTTTGGTTATGGAAGACTGCATAAATTTGCCGCATGAGAGGCTTGTAGCTTATGACAAGCTATCATACTGTGAACACTAAATGAATGCCTTAGAAATATTCTGTATCTTTTGTAATATACAGTTCAAATTGCTACCAGATTTTTTAGAATTGAATTTGCCACCTACGGGTAATTGAATTTCTTGTAGTAAAAGTTTACCACCAAAAATGAAAAATTATTTCTATCCCTGAAATATCAAAGCATAGATTATTAATGCAGTAAAAACTGAACAAATATTTATTTAATGTAAAAAGTATCATGAACATCATACAAAACATCTTGATTTGTAAAAATAGAAACTCGTGAATGCCGAAAAGCTGTTGCCACACTTGAGATCATAAACTGGCTAAAAGTTGCTCAAAGTGGCTACAAAATTTTTGATTTGGCTAATCAGTTGGCTAATCATTTTGGTGACTCAGGGGGAGCCGTGAAAAAGCCAGGTGACTAGGGGCCAGTCTAGGTAACCTCCTCCGTATTTTGACCGCCCTCCCCACATTGATAAAGACCATTCAAATCCTGGTATCTCATGATGGTTGAAAAAGGTGAAGCCAACAAAATGATATTCAAAGTTGCAGCAAAATGTAGATATGTGCTCATAACCTGTATCCAACCGTATTGTATTGATTACTTTGGATGGTATCATGACAGGGTTTTCACTAAGATATCTGACAGGGCAGAAATTGGAAGTATAGGGGGAAGAACTACGGGCGGCTAAGGGGAAAGTGTCAAAGGGGGTCACCCCCCTCTTGCATGGTAAATTTTAAGATACTGATGTGTGCAATGGTGCAGTCTGGTGAGATTTGAGGAGTGTTTTGAATTTGTATTCTTACCAAGTAAAACTGTTAGAGCGCCCCAAGGGGAAAAAGCATGAGGGTCCTCCCTCTCAATTTGAAAATTTTGAGAAATTGATGTGTGAATGGTGCAAGCTGAGAGCTGTTTCAATTTATTTTGCACCAAAAATTGAGTAACCCCCCTTCTTTTTAGTGCCCACGGACACCGTCCGGGGGGACTTATAGGTTTGGTCATGTCCGTGCATCTGTCCGTGCGTGCGTGTGTCCATCCGTCCGTTCACGCAGATATCTCAGACATGCCCTGGTCAATTTCTTTCCAACTTTGCACAAGTATAGTACCCTACCCCATACAGATGCACGTCGATTTGTTTCACAATGCGATCAAATTTGGCCGTGTTAGAGGACTTGTTAGTTTACACCTCCATAGACTCCCATGTACGGTATAAGGCAGTTCTCCATAGACTCCCATAAGGCAGTTCTCTATAGACTCCCATGTATAAGTCAGTTCTCCATAGACTCCGGTGTATAAGGCCAAGAAAAATAAAAATTTAGTTTCTCATGGTATTCATATTGCAAAAAGGATGCAGTGACACAGTTTTTAGTTCCAACGGATGAAGTCCAGGGGGCTAATAGATTGGGAAATGTCTGTCCGTTCATCCATCCATGAGTCCATCCATTCACGCAGATATCTCAGATATTTTGACAAAATGTCACGTGACCTCAGTGACCTTTGACGTCAAATATACATATTTGTCCATAACTCAGTAACCACAAGTGCTACACCCTTCAAGTACGGTATGATGGGACACCTTATGATGCCACATATTGTACCTCATCAATTATGTGCATATCTAATTTTGAGCGAGCCAAAAGAGCTAGAGGTCTGATTTGTGGTATATAGGGATGGCTTAGCAAAACAATTTTTTTGACAAAATGTCATGTGACCTCGGTGACCTTTGACCTCAAATATACATATTTGTCCATAACTCAGTAACCACAAGTGGTACACCCTTCATATTTGGTATGATGGGAGACCTTATTACGCCACATACTGTACCTCATTAATTATGTACATATGTAATTCTGAGCAAGCCAATAGAGCTGGATGTCTGATTTTTGGTATATAGGGATAACTATAGGATAGAGATTTTTTGACAAAATGTCAGATAACCTCGATGACCTTTTACCTAAAATATACGTTTATGTCAATAAATAAGTTACCACAAATGCTATGTCCTTTATATTTAGTAGGATGGGAGACCTTATGACAACACACGCTTTACCTCATTAATTATGCACATATCTAATTCTGGGCAAGCGAATAGAGCTAGAGGTCTGATTTTTGGTATATAGGGATTTATTAGCAATACATATTTTTTTTTAAATGTCACGTGACCTCGATGACCTTTGACCTTGATTATACATATATATGCATAACTCAGTAACCACAAGTTCTATACCCTCTAATTTTGATAGGATATTAGACCTTAAGATGTCACATCTTGTACCTTATTTATTATGGGCATATGTATTTCTTGGCTGGCCAATACAGCTAGAGGTCTGATCTTTTTCCCCGATTTAGAACCATAACATAGACATGCCTCATGTGTTTCAAATTGGGAACAAGGACATAGACCTATGTGCCCATAGATCTCAACATATACACTCCAGTGATACTTCTTAATGACCACATTTCCCTGCCCCATCAAGACTAATACTCCTATTGCAAGTGGGGACTATGTCATTGTCAATGACTTGTTCTCCACATTTTGAGCAAACCCCTTGTAGCTTTCATATCTTTGAGTGGCCCCTCATATTCCTCCGACCTTCCTCCTGATTTGTACGACTAAGGGTGAACACCAAACAAGCAAAGAAAATTGGCATCAGTCAAACGTCTGTTTTGTTCATTTCGAATATCTGATCATCAATTTTCATGAAAAGAAGGGCAAAGTAGCCGGTCTATGTTAATGATGAGTAAATTTTCTAATGGGTTTGAGGCCCAAAGCTTCATATAAAATCGTAAGGTTGGTACATATGTACTGATTGACATGCAAAGAATGAAATCTTGAAATACTTTCTCTCTAAATGATATGCTTCCATTGCTCCCTTGGGAATGTGGAAAATTCTTACTGAAGCAGAGTATCACAATTTAAGCATTTCAGTGCAATATGCATAGGTTAGAAAGTATCTAGAAAGTGTATTAAGTAGGACCTATTACTGCAAAGTAAAGCCTGTAGCTAGGGATAGCAGAATAAATAAATAAGTGTTGCCCATATCATTATAGGCTTAATGATCTCACTTAAACAGATTCCGTCTATTGAGCCTAAATTATGATCCCTTTATACAATATCTTACCGGCATAAGATACTTTTAGAGGACAATGAGACTGCATGCTTGTAGACGTATCCATTTTTGTCTGCAGCTAATTATAAAGTATCGTGTGAATAGCTTAAAATAATTTCTACATGATGCATTTCAAAAATATAACACAACTGATTATATTTACAGTTTCGTATTTGTTTTTTCAGGTTCGATATTACTGATGGTTTGATGAGCTTACAACTGCATAGGTGCATGTCATGTTTCCGTCCATAAGTTAGCATTTGCTTGGTGGAGCCCTGTCAAGATACGCTTTACAGTGATATTGTGAGTAGTATCAGGAACCTGGGCAATTCCAGAACATGGCAGAGGCTCCACAGGCAAGTACCATCAGCCCATTGAACATTCTGTTCGGCACAATTAGAAAGTGAAATGGATCACAGTGATGTAATAAAAATGAAAAACCTACTCAGAGGAAATCAGTTGTCTAAGGTAGAGATGGAGAAGCTTGAAAGTCCATCTGATGTCTTCCATCATTTAAAGGATCGTGGTGATATTGGTGTCCAGAATTTAGCTCTGCTCATAGAGTTGTTTGAATGGATGGAAAGAGAACCTTTGAAAAAGAAAGTCACAGAATTCCAGCAAAAATATTCTTCTGGTAGGTATTGTGTGTCATTTATGAAATACTGCTAGTATTCATGCAATATCAGACACCTTCATGAAATTAATGCCGCCCCTCCCAAAAGAATGTTGGCGACAAACCTAATTTGTGTTCTCAGACATACATATACGTGGTCCAATGGTTGGTGTTCTCAAACATAAATATACCTGGTTTTTGTCATCGGCACATTGCTAGTTTTCTGCTTGCAGAGGTACTTCTAGTGATAAATTCCCTATTAAGAAATCCCGTTACAAGAATGACTTGATTAATGAATGTTGGTTTGTAAAATCTATCAAGACTATCCTAAAGAATTAATCCTGAAATACTACCAGAAATGTTTAGAGTACTGGCATGTTTTGGAAACTATAGACTAATTATATCCTGTCCCGATGTGGCTGACAGATTGACTTGAATGTCATTTCATCTGTTTACACATGGGCGCTGATGTTATGCAGCTGTCTGTATTTATGTCTGTCTGTACATCAATCTGCCTGTTGGTATACCTATCTGCTGAAGTGATTTCTCAAAGAACTGGTGACATATATAACATTTATGTTTAATAAAGTAACCGGTTGTGCACATTTTTGATGTTCTATAGTCGTGTCGTTTTTCTTCGGAATATTAATTTGATTGTGATTAGATGTAAATTCTCGGTAATTTTTCACTTTCTTCACCCGTGAATAGCCAACTTTTATTTGAAATTATGTTGTGATCAAAATAGTCAAACTTGTACTGTTTAGCTTTCTGTATTTAATTTCAAGATGCAATCAAATTGTTTCTAACACTTATCACCAGCATTCCAAGCATAGTAGGTTGAAACATTTTGTTTGCATTAACATTCAACATTAGACATAATTCAGTCAATCTATTTGAAGGAAAACAACAGGATGAAACTTTGTCTTTTGGAAAGAGCTCAAAATTATTGCCAATATGGAAATGAACCTGTAGTGTAATGATATAGATCTTACGAGCTTAAGAAGATTCATTGATAAAAAAACAATTGAGGAATAATAATTTCAGTTTGCATAAGAAACTTGATTTATGTGCATATTACATATAATAAGCAATTCAGACACGATCACATTCACAGTGTTCTGTAAAGTTCTTTTAATAGAGTTCTTTTTTTCTTCCAAGATATGGAGAAAATCGTCAAAAAATCACCGGAACTAAATGTATCACCGGACATTGTGAAAAGAAAGAGGTCAGGAAAATCAGTGTAAGTATAGTGACATCGGGGTCAGGGTCAGCCTCTGTATCCTTGGTAGCACATTGTACAATCAAACATTTTCGTCGTTCTAACATCCCATTGATCATTGAGAAATTAGATGGATACATTACACAAAAGGTTACGAATAGGCACTTTTCATAACACAAAAGCCATATGGTGACCATTCTGAGTTGTGTCTTTCACTGTACTTGTTTTGAAAAACGATAAATTCCAGTTCATATTTTGAGCAATAATTGAAAATGTATATAATATTAATTGGAAAGTCTGTCTTGTCTATTTACTGAATATATGATATTTTAATGTTTTGTTCTCTGCACTTGAAATGTTTATAAACTGACAAAAGTGCACACTAAAATCACTTCACTTTTCATTGGATCAAGCAGGGTCTTATAATCCGAAGAGTATATATATACATTCACATATATATATATATATATACATAGATAAATAGATAGATATGGATACATTTGTGTGTGTGTGTTTGTGCGTATGTGCAAAATATATGTGTCATTGTGGCTAATGACATAAAGCGATGTAACTTTGTCCCCATATCACTCGGTAACATTAAATTACACTCTACTTACATGCATGTTCTGTTTGCGTGCCTACACTACTAGTTGCTGGTTGTATCATAATTTCATTATCTTCTTTCCTTCCCACATCTGTACGTTGGATGCTATAATTAAGCAATAAAGCACACCCAGCGATGGTATACCACGACATTCTGACCAGTTTATGCATGAGTGATAGCGAGTGCATATATGAAGTGAACTGGTCAAAATCGAGTGGTATACTGTCGCTGGGTGTGATTTATTGTTATTATATCATAACAGTATATTGAAATTCCGGCATGGAACGTAGAAAAGGATTTTTGCTCTTCCCGAAAGCCTACCCGTTTGCCAACAGTGGTATATCGCGAATATACCATGGTTCGTTTCATGTCTTGACCAATCAGATCGCTGTATTTGCATCATCAATATACTGGTATGATATAATTATAAATATTTGCATCACTCCACATTCCTGGTTCAGTTTTATGTATGCCGAGGTACTGGATTATTCTATTTTACTTTCATATCTGCATTTTTGAAGCAACACAGCATACTCATGTAAATAATTAAATTTGTCACATATAGCTCTTTCAAGATTTCTAGATAACCAACAATTGCATTTTTGGTGATATACGTGGAAAACTGGCTGCCAATGATAATAAGGACTAAAAAATGTACATGGTATGAATATGACGCTATTGAAATCAAAACGTCAAATCTCCTATTGAGAATCAAGATATCAATGCCCTTTTATTAGTGAAGAATAGATTTAAAATTTTTTTGATCAACCACATTGTACAACATTTGCATTCCAGCTCTGAATGTTAAGACAAGAGTGGTGATAGATGAAGTAGATAGAGAGGACGAAAGGCGTGAAAAAGTGCAACTTCAACTTAAAGAACGGAAACAACGACTGGAAGCAATAGAAAAACTCCAAAAGGTAGCAGAACAACAACTTAAGAAAAAGGTGAAATTAATCATGGAAGGAGCAGACCAAGCCACTGTAGAGCGAATCACTGGGGCGTTTAACGAATATAAAGCTGTACTGGAGAAAATTGCATTTGGCTGCGTGCTGTTTGTTCTGAGCTTTCTAACAGTTGATGATCTTGATTATTTTTGGCAGAAATACAATGACGGCACTGTTGAGAGTGCTCTTACTTGTTTCCTGATATCACCTGACATAAGACTTGAAGCAGAGAAGGCTGGTTATACCGTGAGAATCAGCATGGATATCGACCAGAAAGAATATACAGGCAGGAGGCAGGAGATGATGCTTGGTAAGACATTGCATTTACAATTTAATAGAATATCCTAATCATGGTTATATGTTTATATCAAGTCCCTTACCAAATGTAGAGTGCCGTCTTGTCTCAATTTGTACAATCAAGTTTTGCAAAAAAGACATAATAGTATTTTAGGACAGTGACTTTTCCCATTGAGAACTCAACAAAGTTTTGGAATTTCCGTTTTCTAAAGTCATGGTTTCAGCTACAAATTTGCACACAGAAAAGCAAGCATTAAAAGAAACAGAGGATGCTTAGTAAAATATTCTATCTAGTTTTGACAATAAGGTCTAGATGCAAATATTCATATCATTTCAGTGATATCAATAAAAGGACAATCATGTCCTCATACTGGAAGTTTTGAATGGAAGATAATTATTGTATTCAATTCAATGGGCAATGCTTCTTTGCTGGGAATAAGTGAATACAATTTGATATGTATCATTGGCTAGGTAATTGTTTCAGTTACAAATATATACACAAACTAGTAAAAATGAGTCGTTTCCTATCATGTATGCCCTTTTCACAGATAAATGGGAAGAGTATGTGATGAGCCAAATGGACGACATTGACCTAGCGAGTACTCTAATTGAACAATCAAGGTCTGATCCTGTGCTAGACATTTTGACACAGGAGGAGTTTTTCTTCCCAGCCATGGTATCCTTTTGGATTGAGAATTCAAATACTTTACCTGCCTCAGTAACAATGGCAACGGAGTATGCTGTCGTACACCATGCAGAGATGTATTGTAAAGAAAATAATATTGAAGTTGAAAACCTCAGAGAACTTGTAAAGGCTAGGTTTAATGATATAGGAAAGTGTTTGTATGAGCACATCACTGAGGAAAATGTTGGTAAATTGAATCCATCATGGATTGGTGAAAGTATTTTAAATCTAGAATCACACTTGTTTGGTTTGCTGACAAAGTCTGAAAATGTTTACACTTTTCAAAGCAACTATGTATATAGTTATATCACAGCTGTATATATTAGTAATACCGTTGCACTGTCCCCCCAAAATATTCAAATGTTACTAAGGGAAGAAAGAATGAAAACTTGGCAAACATACCTGCCATATTGTTTTCCTTATATCACCGGGAATTTGGGAGACAAAGCATCATGTTTCCTCAATAAACTTGCTATACACAGATTAATGCAAACTTCTGTTAATATTAACAGTTTAGAGTTCATTGGCTCTTGTTTATTTGAATCAGAGATGCCTTCTGATTTTGCAAGAGACATTGAGAAATTGATGGGTCAGAACCATACATTAGATCTGTCAACATGTACAGGGATCTCCAATCAAAGTATACACGCTCTGACTGTTCTTTTAGAGAACACTTCTTTAATACAAGACATTAAACTATACACGGAGAATGATAAATCTTCCCTCTCTAGTGATTTCAAAGAATGTCTAGCAAATATCATGTCACATCCGTTCACTGTTGACAGGTGTACTGTGAGAATAAATAATTGCCATGATTTCACTGTGATGGCCAAATTGTTGAGAGTTCTACCACTGCTATATAAAAATGCAATATCCAAATCTTACAGTAATACAACTCTGCAACCAGGAGTTTCATTATTAACCATTTCAAGTAGTGTGAGCATACCGGAAGAGATAAATACTTGTGTCATGAAAATGTTCATAAAAGCATTGTCATGTATGCCGCAATTAGAGAAACTAAGCCTAATAGGGGTGGGAAAAGAACTTTGTGAGCATTTTCTAGTCTGTTTGTCTGAAGAGACTGTCTGTGTAAATATCAACGCATTGTGTTTAGCTGGAAATGAGTTGTCATGGGAGCATTGCGAATTACTGTTAGAGGCAATTAATGGAATGCCATGTCTTACTATTTTAGACCTAAGCAGAAACAGTGTTGGTAGTTTAGGGTGTACAGTATTGCTGCCAATAAAAAATGAAATAGAAGTAAGAGTAGATGACAATAATATTGCACATGGTTTATTTGAAATTCTACCATTGTGTACCTCTACAGAACAGCCACAAGATGTTGGTGATCTCAGTCTTAAATCACTGGATGATGTTGGAAGTTTAATAAGAAATTTAGTAAACGTAAAATACATAGATTGTACAAAGTTAGGCAACAGTCAGTTGTCAACATTGTGTAAAAATTTATCACTACTCAGTAACATTTTAAGCATTGATCTGAGTGGCTGTGAGTTAGACCAACAGATTGTTTTGTTGCTAACTGAGAGACTGAAACATTTAAAAGAACTTCAAAGGGTAGATTTTAGTCATTGTTGTGTTAGCACAGATGATATGGAAGTTTTATTGCAACATATTTCTCCAGTCGTCGAGGATTTAAATCTCAGTGAAACCTACATGCCAGATCTTCTGCTTACTGAGTTGAAACGTTTCAGCAATTTGAAGTATCTTAACCTCAGCAACAACAACCTGAAAGCCAATGATCATATTTTAAAGTTCATTCCCACCTCAGTGACTCAATTAAATCTAAGTCATAATGATCTTCATGGGTGGAGCTTTGAAAAGCTTGACAGTTACACACAACTTGAAGATTTAGATGTTAGTCATAATAGACTCACCTTTGTTGATATGCAAAATATTTTGAAATTGATTTCAGCATCAATCACTGCACTTAATGTTAGCCATAACAATTTGGAAATCGTTGAGGAGTCCTTTGAGCATTTAGTGCAAATGAAGAAATTGAACTTGAGCAATAGTGGTCTTGAATCATGCAGTAATCTCTTTTTACCATCCTCGATGACACATTTAAATCTAAGCCATAACCATATGACATATTTCGACCAGAGCGTCGATCATCTATCACAGTTAACACACCTTGATGTGAGTCATAACAAAATAAAAGACATTGGCCAGAGTGTCAAACATCTGTCAAAGTTAACACACCTTGATGTGAGTCATAACAAAATAAAATACATTGGCCAGAGTGTCAATCATCTGTCACAGTTAACACACCTTGATGTGAGTCACAACCAAATAAAAGACATTGGCAAGAGTATCAATCATCTGTCACAGTTTACACACCTTGATGTGAGTCACAACCAAATAAAAGACATTGGCCAGAGTGTCAATCATATATTACAGTTAACCCACCTTGATGTGAGTCACAACCAAGTAACTGATATTGGCCAGAGTTTTAATCATGTATTACAGTTAACACACCTTGATGTGAGTCATAACCAGATAACAGATATTGGCCAGAGTGTCATTCATCTAACCCAGTTAACACACCTTGATATTAGTCATAACAAGATAAATTAAAGCTGCGAGCAGCGTTGGCGGGGCCCAAGCGATTAACCTGGTTTCCAAATCTTCCAC